>VXBB01023389.1:77129-104848 GCA_013399915.1 Illadopsis cleaveri
AACCTCCCCCCCCCTCAATTGTGAGCCTTTTCATAATGGGATATCTGAAAAATATTTTGTTAGGTGTAGACCTGGAGAGATTTCCCAGTGTAATGCATGCCTTTATGGACAGCCAGTCTTCTCCAATGTGAGTCTGACACACGTTCTTGTCACTTGCCAGAGCTGTTTGTAAAATACCAGCTGATCTCCTGAGTGTTAGAATGGAACTTCTGAAGTGTCATTTTATTTCAGTTTCATTCTAGCTTGGATACAATCCCTAGCAATTTGGTCTCTGGGTGTCCTCACCCAGTAATTCATTCTGCCCTTCCTGGAGCAGACACTACATGTCTGGGTTTGGCTGTACCTGCCTGGGTGATGCCCTGCAGCTGGGTGTGTCACTGTCAGCTCTTCCCTTTGCTTCAGTGCAATTAAAATTCTGTGTCACGAAAATGACCATGCAAGAATTCAAATTGATGAAGGACACTTTTTACTCAGTTGCAACTTCCTGGGAAATCCCAGGAAGGAAATGTGATTTTTCGAATTGGAATTCAATCATAATAGTCTGCCTAATTGCTGCCTAGATGCCATGAAATTTTTACTAACTATAGGGCTCAGGACCTCATTATAAATGCAATGTGACTGTTGCCAATAACTAACTCAGTACCTCTGGGAGGATGTGAGAAAGATTCCTTTGTGAATCAGGGAGGGAAGAGTGCTGCAGAATGAATTACACACCTTCCTTCCTTGAGACCCCATTTTTCTCTTGTGTAACTCCGTATCTAAACATTGATCAAACCTGATCATTTGTGGTCTGGTTAGTCTGTAACTCCATCCAACAGACTCTGAGCCCTTTCCTTGGAACAGATAGGAACAGACCCTTCTTGCTGCCACACCAAAACTTCATGGAAAACTAAAGCCTGACAGCCCATCTTTGATTGCTGGTGTATCACACATTTCAGAAGACAAATACCCAAGTTTCTAGCTCTGGCTCAAAAATGCTTGTTTCAGTCTATAGTCTTCAGACTTATCTGCCCTGTTCCTTCATTTTGCCTCAATGGCATATGATCCTCAGAGATCTGTTTGCTTTCAGAAAGCAAAAGTTATCAGTCACAATGCAAAGAAAATCACCCATTATATTATAAAGCCTGACAGCTGACCAGTGAACTGATGTTTCAACTGGATGTTAACAAGGAAAACATGATGATCTGAAATATTGGTTCAAATTGCTGACAGCTCTCCATGCCCATTGCAGTCTCATTTGGACAGTTTGCAGTTGTTAGGGAGGCTTTATTCCCTCACTGAATATCCCAAGCCTTCACTCATTTTTGCAGGTCCCCTTGTAGCCCATGTAACTATGGCAGGGGCAGCTCCACAGACTCTGATCTGAATCTTATTGGGGAATAAGTCTACAAAACTGTTCAGGAGGCCAGTGATATATTTTGTCACCTATAAGAAGGAGGAGAGAGCTCCTTCAGTATCTCAATAAAGACAGTAAATACAAGGATTCAGTTACTCATTCCACTGTGACTTCTTGCCTTTGTCTTTGGCTGTGCTACAGGAGTGGAAGTTCATTAATCCTATCCTTTCTTATGTAATTATATAGACCCTTGCCCTGAGGAATTTTCTGTGTCTTGATATATATGGGAAGTAACTTCTCAAGGGCCTTGGTCTCCTCCTTGCAGGAATTCTGTGCTCCTATGCTGAGCCTCTCTGTGCCTAACAGTAATAACAACAGTTTCCTAATACCCAAACAGCCTTGGGTCAAGTAAATCAAGTACAGACATTGGATCTGTGATTGTTTGCCAGAAAAAGCAGAATGCACAGAGAGCTGATATTTCTTTTCTTATATATCGTTCTACAATTGCATCATTGCTAACTTGTAAATAAAATGCAAACCAGCTTTTAGAAATAGATCCAAGTCAGTCATGGGTCTGAAGAGTGGAGTTTTTTTCAATTTTTTGATGTTGCTTGTCCCTATTCTTGATGATACATTTGCCTGAAAGTATTTTACCAGTGAATATTTTGGCATGACTTAATGCTTTTCTTAATGCAAAGGTATCAGATATTGGCCCTGAACTGTGGAAAGACAACTCTAGCAATCTGTTTGGTATTTGTGAGGTTGAACACACTGCTTAAATCTCATGAAAATTTCCATTCATCACAAACACTAAATCCACTGATAAGTAAAGAGGGGATTTCTTTTTGAGGCTTTGCTCGTAGTTTGGACTGCAACATTTAAAATTTATGAAGCTGAAGGAAGTGATGGCAATGGAAACCATGACTTCCCCCTGCCAGTTCTGTAAACACCTGATAACAATGGGAGTTAAATGCTCTTCAGCCTGAAGACTCTTGGAGGGGCTTGTCTACAGCACAAGTTTTCTCCCAGTAGGCAGCAGCATGCAATGCTCCACCTGATGGCATCACCTCCTCCCCTCGTGTGCTGCTGCTTTACTCTCACATTTACCTTTTTCCTGCTGAACAATGTCTTGAAAGTAGTAGATTGAGTTATTACTGCACTGCCAACTGACCTCTGCTGATGTGTGCCCTTCCTTCCCCCAGGGAGGACAGTGCTGTCTATCTCTCAGGCCTGGGGACCGTGGGGCTGGAGATGTACGAGCAGGTGCCAAAGCTGGACGCCGTGATTTTCCCTGCAGGAGGCCACTGTGGCTTGCTGGCAGGGTCAGCTGCTGCACTCAAACACCTCAACCCACATATTTCTGTAATTGTAAGTTGCTTTTCACCTATTAAGCCTTGTGTTTGGGTGGCTTTCACCACAGCTGTTTACAAAAGGCACTGGTATCTCGTGACACTTGCAGAGACTGCCCGTGCTGGGGACAGAGACTAGGGGATCCCATGGGCTTTGCCTCAGAGAAGACCCTGTAAGAACCAGGGAAGTTCCTATCCCTTGGCTGTTAGGCTGAATTTAAGAGAAGAGTGTGGGAAGACTTTTCTTAAGCAAATAAAATCCAGTTCTGTGTTTTGAAATAAGTTCTTACAGGAAAAATTTGGTCCTAAGTAAGCCACAGAATAAGTTTAGTGGTGGCATGGTTAGTTTGCAACTTGAAATTAATTGTTAATTTGAAGAGGAACTTTCTTTAGGTTTTGCTATCTACTTTGGTGGCAACTTATAATTGGTTCAATAAAAAAGTGACAACATCTCTCTTCCTCAGGGAGTTGAATCTGAAAGCTTCCCAGTATTGCAACAGTCCTTAAAAGCTGGCCACCCCACTGATGACCAGGCCTGCAACAATCATCACTTCTATGGAGGTGAGAAAATGCACTATTCTTTTGGAGGTAAAATAAAGGTTGTAACAGATTTCTCCAACTATATTATTTTCTTATGATTTCAGTTCAAACATATTTTAGGGGAGTTCTCTCAAGAGTTGGAATTTAGTTCAAGCTGTAAAAACAACTTCTGCCACATTTTCCCCCACACCCTGATGGGGTAAAATACTATTTCCAGTGTACATGAATACTTAGAAATATGAGAGTATTTATCTGAACATTGTGCTCACATGCAGCATCTAAACCAGCAGAGTCAATGAGTAAGCTCTTGTGTAAAAGACTAATTTGGGAAAAGGCAGGAAAATGATGCAGTGCTTAAATATTTAGACCCCAAACTGTTCTCAGAACAAAAGTGTTTGTAAATGGTACAGTTGTTTCCATATAATTTGCTCAAAAAACCTCAACTGTTAAGCAATTTAAGAACATCCTGTTTGCCTGATGTTCAAATCTCTGGAAGTTTTGGATTAAATGGGAGTTTTATAAGAAACTTCTAATTTCTCTTGGTTAGTTGTGCCTGTGTCTGCACTCTTAGCCAGCTGTCCTGCTGGAGGTAACAAGCCCAGTGTTGTGAAGCTCTGGGCTGCAGAGTCACTCTCACACTGCAACAATGCCAGTGAAGCATCAGAAGTTTCTTGAAGGGGTCCAAAATGGCAAAATCTTCTTGTGAGATTTGGTCTTTCATTACCAAACACATTTCTGTCACATGAAAACAAAAATCAAGCAACTTAAGGTCATGTAACAGCAGTGTGCTGTACTCATTAAGGGCACAAACCAGCCAGGACTCTAAAAAAACATTGAATATGTCTAAAGCAGCCAACTTCATATTTTTGTCTTTGGAAATCTGCAGATGTGAGTGGAGTTTGCTTTGGCAGCAATTCTTTGCAGCTGACTGGGAAGCTTGTGGATAAAGTTGTTGCTGTGAGGTAGGTGAAGAAAAAGAGTGAAATGAATAATACTGGATGGACATTGTTGTAGATGAAAAATGTGCTCTACCAGCAGGGTATGGTGGTTCTGCATGTACAGGGGAGAGCAGGTTGGCAGAAGAGACTAGGGGAGCGTGGGGATGGGGTTCCTTTCCTTCCAAGAGGGGCACTGAAGACTTTGAACCCAAACCCACATACCACAGAATCACAGAATGTCTCAAATTGGAAGAGGCCCATGAAGGATTATTATCAAGTTCAGTTCCTAGCTCCTCACAGGACTACCTAAAACTGAGTGAAATGACTAAAACTGGTGTCCAAACTGGCCCTTTGGCCAAAACTTCACCTGCCACCACTACCTGGTCAGGCTCTGGGTGTAAAACTTGTCCTTGTGTTCTACAGCACTTGAAGGCACCCCTTGACAAACCTTTTCTAAATCTTCACAAGAAGGCTACATTTGTGTAATATACTTATTAGTAGGATTTAGGTAATGTTTCTAGTAAAAAAACCATCCTGTCTTTCAGTTAATAATGAGTCTGAGCTGTACATCCACCCCCTCAGCACAGCATTCTGTAACACCACCTTGGGGTCATATGCATCTGGGTGGAAGGCAAGAACCCAGTTACACATAAATTTGTTATCTTCTGGTTTTAGGAGTTCTTTTGATTTGTTTTGACCCAAGTCTCTTGCCTTCAGGGAAGAGGACATCCTCATTTCAATGCTGAGGCTGCTGGAGTATGAGCGAGCCACGGTGGACGCAGACGGGGCCATTGGACTGGCAGCACTGGTGGCAGGGAAGCTGCCTGAGTTGAAGGGTAAAAGGTACAGCAACTATTGCAAACAGGGAACTGCAGCAAAAACACGGGACTGAGCACCTTGGTCCTAGGAAATGGTGAAAAACTGCTTGTTCTATGGGTGACATGG
This sequence comes from Illadopsis cleaveri, assembly GCA_013399915.1. NCBI lineage: Eukaryota > Metazoa > Chordata > Aves > Passeriformes > Timaliidae > Illadopsis > Illadopsis cleaveri. The sequence continues at coordinate 82,238 of VXBB01023389.1, forward strand.
CAGTTCCTGCCCCTGAACTGGAAAGGGGATCATCGGTGGCAGAAACTTCAGAATGACTAGACTGGTCACAGGTGGTAAGAATCAGACAAATGCCAGCCTGGAGCCCTGACAAATCTTGCCCCTTCCCTCTATTCTCAGATATTTGGGAGAAAAGCAATTACAGCTCCATGAGGCATTGTTGCACCTGCCAGGACAGTGTCCAACTCTTGTCAGCCTGTTGTCTCCTCTGGTTCCACTTATGGAATCCAGCCCTGTCTGTGGTGGGACAGGAGCCAGGCTGTCTGCTGCAGTGACCCAGTGGCACCTGCCTCCCAGTCCTGAGAACTGTTCACATAGTCAGAGGGATTATCCTTGTGCTTAGTGCTGAACGTGTGGCTCAGTGGTGCCTTGTCTCTCAGCTTGAGGACTCAGCACTTAAGTGGATTGAGCCTTGGCTCAGGTCATAGTCCAGAATGTATTTAAACATACACGCTCTCAAGACAAAATAAAATTTGTAGTGCACAGCACTGTACATTAATATACTGCTGAGGCAATTCTTCAGAAGAGGCTGACAGTACAAACAAAGCAGCAACACATTTCAGTACAGCTAAAATAAAAGGGAAAATGCAAAGGTTTGGTCTCAAAGAGGTTAGGTTTGACTTTGCAGAGAGAGACTTTCATAGACTAATCATGTGGCTCTTCACCTGCACTTCAAACATTTCTGCACTCATTTTTCAGGGTTGTGATGAATTTCATCAATGGTTGCAGCAAGCCTGGAACATACACATTGTCTGATCAGTAAGAGGCTGCAGCTTAGAACTTCCAAGGATGAATTATGTCAGATTTTTAAAACTTGAAACTTAGACCTACAGTTCTCCAGCTAATTATCTCTAACAAAACTCAAATCTCCAGGAAATGTGAAATGAAAGCAACATTTCAGACCGACTAAAGCAGCCAAATTCTAGGCCTCCCCTAGCTGCTCACAATGGATACTGATACAGGAGCCCTCTGACATGTGATACTTACTGAGGGGAGGTTCTAGCAGACCTAGTGTTTATGATTTCTGGTTTCTTTAGGCAGGCAAGTGCTGATCAAAACTCCTATTTTTCTGTCTGTTTTCAGAGTGGCAGTTGTTCTATGCAGTGGAAACCTGGAATTACATTTGCTGCAGCAGTGCATAGCTCGTGCCCTGACCCTGGATAACAGAGTGTGCAGATTTTCCCTCGTGATTTCCGACTGCCCAGGAGACATGTCAAAGCTTCTGGAGATTTTGGCTCGGGAGGAAGCAAGGTAAATCAGACTGATAGTTGGGAAATATAATCACAGACTGGCACAAAGATTATTAAAGATTGGGAAATGTTTCCAATCTCTGAAGCCAAGTCTGTAAGTAATTAATTAATCAAATTTTTTTTCTTGTTATTGCAGAGAAGTTTTATTTCCTTCATTTTTGTTCCAGTCGGAAAGCACCTTTGTAGCTTAGAATGGTGTCTAATTCAGAAAGAAGGAAAGATATTTACTCTCCAGACACTTACAGAAGCTGTTTTGCAGTGACAAGGGAGTGTTGTGATCTCTAATTTGTCCCTTATTTGATCTAGAGTTTTGGATATCAAACAAGAACGCACATTTGTGACCTCTGAGCTCTTCACTGTCGAGGTAAGATGAGATGCAATTTCAGTTTCTCTAATAGTACTGGCCTCCCCTGGTTTGTTCTGTTTTCCTGTCTCTTTATGCCTATGTCAAAGAAGTCCAACAGTGTGCACAGTGTCAGAGATTATTTCCTCTGTGTTATACAGCTTCTTGCCAAACACTTAGCAGGCACATAAATAAAACAGGACCAGTTTTACCTGCTGTTGCAACACCCTGGTGAGGTACTCCAGGTGCTGTATTGCAGTGCTGCTGGTATGAACCCTCCTGACACATGTGGCCGGGTGCTGGAGGAGGTGAGCAAGCTGCAACATCCATCCACAACTTGAAGAGCCAGCTGTGTAGGCTGGTTGTAATTGTCTGACATATTTGCCTTAAAGCAATGTAGAGAACACTCTTAAGGAATCCTGTTTGTAACTAGGGACTCCATTTGGTTTCTTATCCAGCAAGGGCACAGAGGAAAGCCTTTGCTGAGTATTGGATGCAGAAACAGTGACGAGGTGTTACCAGCTAATGGTGTCTCTTAAAAGGACCATTGGGTTCATGGAGTATCTCTTACTTCAACTGGTTTGGCAAAAGTGTGGTCCCACTGATTTTGTGCTACCACTGTCCAGGTCCGACCTGACTTAGTTTGTGAAACCTCAGGTGCAAGTCAAGTTAGACATCTTTGCTAAACAGGCTCATAATTGGGGTGCAGAAATGTCACTGGGTAAGCAAGTTCTTGGATTTTGGCCTTTAAATTTAACTTCCCACCTGGATGCAGAAGCCTGCTCAATATTTGCCCTTGCAGATATAAAGAAGAGGCAGATTAAAGATCACTATAAAATATGATATCATCAATACTCTCAAGCATCTAGGACTTTAACCCACATTGTTCTGCAGTGTGCCGTAATGACAGGCCAGCTGACAGCTTTGGGTGATTTAGAGATAGTGACCCTCACTGCAGGAGGTGGATAAATCCCTCTGAGTGACTCACTGAGCTCTGGAAACGCTTTTCACTGAAGGCTGGATTCAACAAAACCTGTGACTCTTATAAAGTTTTCAATGCCGTTTTTATGGAATGAGGCTTGTCGTTTTTATTAATGCTATTAAGTAAATTAAATGAAATCTACTGTCTTAGGTGGATTTGGGTTGGTTTCTTTTGTTTGTTTGTTTTGGTTTGTGTTGGGTTTTTTTTAGTTTTTAGTAAATACAGGCCCTGAACAGTGCCATGTGCTATTTTCTCTGCACCTCAAACACAATGTATTTTCACTGACTGTCCACTTCAAGAGTCTGACAGTGTTGTACAAAAAGGTTGAAGGGAGGAATTTGCATCCCTGAATAATTTAATTGGATATTGGATTTGCATTATGGCTTTCAATCAGTCTGGGAGAGGCTATTGGATAATTAGATGTGAAGTACAAAGTAGTGACCCAGACATACAGACCTCTGCAGGCAGCTCTTATGTGGTGATATCTAGAGGATTGTGAAGCTTTCTTAGAAAATTAAAACATATGTAATCAAAAAGGGTAAAATACAGAGTTTATACGTAAGCATCAAAATGAATTTGCTCTATCCAGGCACAAGAAAAAATACATATTTTTGTAGTAAAGCTAATACCTGTCAGGGATGTTTTTTGTTTTTTCTTTGTTGTTTCTAAGAGCCACAGACCTGTCTCACCAAAATTTTTTGAGCATTTGTTATGCAAATCACTGCACATAAAATAAAGCATGAATTTAAACCTGGAACAAGAACCCAAATTACCACCTTGTGCTGTACTGGCAGTAGAAACCAGAGAGGCCTTGCAGCTGTACCCATTTCATTCTGGCTTTAATGTGTGCTTTTGGCTGTGGATACAGATTAGGTGTTTGACAGAACACAGCAGCAAGCAGAGATGCTGATTTGAAACACTAAATCTGTCCTGTCAAGATTATTGCCTCAGTGTTTAATCATCCTTTTAGATTTGCCCTTTTATCTCTAAAGAAGAGAAACTTGGCTTCTAGTCACTTATCAGGATGACAGAGCTGCTGTGGTTGGGGTTTTTTTCATTCTAGTGAAAAGCCTTTCTAAGTTAGTGTTTGTTCATCTGGTGCACACTTAGAACACTCTGTGGGAAGATCCTTGCTGAGAGTCTGATTTCATGAAAAAGTAAGGACTTTCTAAAATGAAACTTTATGTTCAAACTACACTTCTGGAAAAGACTTCTGGAACATTTTACTGGCAAAAATAAGAGGTTTGGGGTTTTTTACTAAAAATAAGGAAGGAATATGTCTATATTAGAGTAAGAAGTGCCTTGTGCTGAGGGATCAGCTGCTTGTGTTCCTTGGAATATTATGGGAGTTTCTATGGGATTCTGCCTGCTCATACCTCCAATTTAGATTCTCTTCCCTTGTGACTCATTCTGGATTTCTTTCTCACAGAGGACTACACCCTAATTCACTCTTACCTGACTGGTTAGGAAACTGCTTCCAAAGTCCTATACTGAACTAGGTAACTCCTAGCAAATCAAATAACCAGTCTGGTAGGCTTCACATTTTACAGCTGTTGAAGGAGGTTAGATGACTGGGAATGTCTAGACAGAAAAAAAGAACAGAGCTATTGAAAAAAATAATCTGGTATCACCAGTTAACTGGATACAGAGATTGAAAGGACTACCCAATCCATGGAGGGAAGCTACAACTTGCTTCTGTGAACTTTCTCTGCTCTCCATCAGGAGTATTCCTCAGATTCAATTGGGACAATTTATCACTTAAATTGCTTCCCTCTGTATACCTCTTTAAAACCATTTAAGTCACTTTAATTTCATATTACTATTGGCTGAGAGAGAAGTCAATGAGCAAAATCAATAAGCAAGTTAATAAGGTAAGGACACTCTCTGTTATGAAGTAGATGAGCACCTTGCCTGCTTAGTGGGTGTCTCATTTTTGGACTCGGGCAACCAAGGTGAAAAAAATATCTTTGAGCTCATCAGTTTTCTAGGAAACTCTTCTCACTACTGAAACTACAGCCTAATCAAACTGGCAGGTCCAGGAGGGTTCTGTAAGGCCTTGAATTGCCCCAGCAGCTTTTCAGTGGCTTTTGCACTGCAGTGGTGGCAGTGCTCCCTCTGAGCTCACTCCTGTCTGGCATTATGGGCTGTCTGCTCTGTTCACTTCAGACCTCTTGGGAGCTTCACTATGCTGTGGTTTTGGAGAACTTGGAAGAGACTGGCTGTGAAAAGAACATCCACCACATTACTTCTCCCTCTTGTCTGTGCATGAAAATGCTAAATCATAAATCAAATATTTCCTTTTCTTTTCAGTGACATTACACATTCTCCCAGTGGTGCTGGAATTCCTGGCTTTGTGGGGTGTAATACCTTTTTTTTTTCCTCATACACTTCATTCACTTCAGGCTAGAACTCAATAAATTATTTTAGTCTGCTCTGGTCAATTTGAATAAATTTGTTTGGGCCAACTTGCATTTTGTAGAGGCTGAAAGGGAATATTTTGGATTAGAGTCCCCAGTTTCCAACATACTCCCTGTTATTTCCCTGTGAAGCAAATACACAGGAGCAGGCAGCTGTACAGCTGAGATGTGCAGAAGGATTCTGTCATTCCCAAAGCATTTCCTGCGTGACCCTGGGCAAGCTCTGTCTCCATGTTCCTCTCCCCAGATGCAAAGTGGAGACGTTGGGAGTGGGGAGCTCAACTCTCCTTTTCTTCTGAGGCCCTCTAGAAGAATTTGGTGGTGTTCTTTAATGGCATTCCACACTGTGGCACAGAGCAGCCTGGCCCAGCTGGAGAATGAGCTCCTGGCTCTGGGGAGGCTCTCAGTGTTCGTCCTGGATTTTTAATTACCTGCCCTACATAATGTGATGGCAGCTTGTCCCTGCCCGTGCTCACCCACCTGAATGCACCAGCTGCCAAAAGATAAGGGCTCAGGTTGCACAAGCAGCTGACAGCTGCTGCACTCTTTCTCAAGCTCTCCATTGCTCTGACCTTGGGGACGATCTGGCAGCTGGTCCCCAAACCATCAACTGAGCTGCTGTTACCAAATAATCTATAATGTGAAGTAATCTACACTGGGTGGTAACCAAATAGTTCAGAAAATTGCCCAGCTGTTGAATTTTTAAAAAGAAACCCCTTTTTCTAAATACAGAACTGAAACTAGTGTCTATAAATAAAATTTTCACTCTTAACTCCAGTGACTTTCCTGCAAACAAACCTATAATGTTGCTAAATGTGGTCTATCATGAATACTAAGTTATGCAAATCCAACAAGAATAGCTTAGGATGATGAATATGATTTCTAGAATTAAAGAAGCAGGATACAAAGGTTCAAAGGACGAGTCATAGACATAAAGAGAACTGCACCAGTTACTGAGCATTAGCTTTACATGAAGCCTGGGAAAGGACAAAAGACTGAAATCTCTTGATTCAGCAGTACTACTCACATTTCTTCTGCTCTCTAATATTGCCTCAGCATGTCCACCCACTATTTTTATTTGCCCACACAACCTACAGATAGTAGGCATCAGGAAGCTGAGAGGCATGCCAAATCCATTTTTAAAATCTAGGAAAATATTATCTAAAAGGCAAAGTGCCTCTATTGTGAAAACTTGCAGTTAAAAGGGAGTAGAGGTGTCCACCCTATTCAACAAAGAACTTTACAAATTTCCTCCTTTTGTGAAGTTATGAAATCTTCTCTCTTTGAAATCAATGTAATTCCTAAGAGTATTTGGATTTATGCATCTGGATTTTGGTGTTGCACAGCAATAACTTGTAATCAATTTTTTTCCTTTAACTTTTTTTTTAGCCTTTGTCCTGCTTCCTCAATTATTTCCAGTCATTAAATAAAACCCACAAGTCATTAATATTCAGTGAAATCTCTTTTGTCTTTAATTACTTGTATAGTTCTGAGGCACTTACTCTTAGGTCATCGATAGCTATGAAACCTCCTATAGCAAGTGGTGCTGGGGTGCTTCTGCATCCCACATGAAATATAACCTCATAAACTTCCCTGTGAATGTGAGGGTTGCTCTGCTGACACTCATGTAAATTATGTGTCCCAGGTGAAGCAAGCAAGAGAGAGCAGTTTGTGAAAGTAAAACTGCAGTGTAAATTGGCTTAATCTAAGCAAAAAAGTAAATTCTTGCCTTCCTTGCTGCTGAGATCTGTAGCTGTCCTGAGGTGTTGTGTGATACTCTCTTCATTCCTGCTGGGACCAAATGTTCTCTATTCCTCTCTTTGACAACTGTGAAAAATCAGGTGAATTTCTGGAGTCGTTTGTTGTCACTGTTGTTGCTGTTCCTACTTTTATGACACAGTACAGCAGAATATCTCCCATATCAGCTGCTGGTTGTGGTGCATGCTTAGAACAAAATGCCAGTGTTTATCCAACCTGTTCATGAGCTCTCTGGCTCCAGTCTGGTGAGGTCTGCCTGGTTTCCATCATGAGCAGAAAGGAAAGGGCAGAGAGGATAATTAGCCACAAATCAAAATGCTTCCCCATGCTTGCTCCCAGGGCAGAGCAACAGCTCACTGCCAGACATTCAAGGCTGAATCTGTCACATCCAGACTGGTTCCAAGAGCAGCAATTGATTTACTCAGGACAAAACAGGCATGATTACTATGGAAGAGGGAAAATCTTGCTTTTTTTTAATTACAGACTCCATGTGAGATGCATGTGTCCCCTTGGAGATATGATTGCAAAGCTTTAGGGATTTTATATGAACCAGGGGATGGATAATGGATGTTTGGTTCATTGCTGCTCTCAGGTACTTTTCCCAATCATTGTGTCCTCTCCCCTTTCCTCATTATTACTTGCTCTCTATGTCCTCTTGAGATTAAATCCCACTTTTTTGAAGAAGAAATAAATTAGCATCTAATTTGCATTGCAAAGAACCAAACAAATAGAAGTATGTGCAGCACAAGAGGCGAAGAATCACAAGACCAGACAAGAATTGTGGCTTATTTCATGATGGATATTTGAGAAGCTGTAGCCACTTTTCTAATTAAGTGACCTATGGCTATTTAGATTAACTTGGAGTATTAGTGTTCTGTATTTTCATTCAACACTTTTGCTAAGGGTTTATTGTTATTTTAAGACAGTTCTAGAAAACATAAATTCGAAGTTCTTACTTAGAAACGTCCTTGTAAACAAATGAGAGTCTTTTTTGCCTTGTTGCTTTCTAAAAGGGATGCAGCTCTGACAGGAACATTTTGACAGGGCATGTCTGGAGCATCCCACCATCAGGTTATCATGGCTGGTTGTTTCTCTGCTCTTGGTAGATTTGCCTGTTACAATGAATTCTCTGTAGCTGCACCATGACTCACCTTGGGTCCTTTCCTTGCTAGATTTCCATGTTTCTGTGAGATCTTCTTTCCATGTGACACTTCTAACAGCAGTGATGGTCCTGCTAGCAGGACTAGCAGTAATGGAAGTCTCAAACTGTGAAGTATAGTTTTCCTTCTGCGCCTTTACGTTGGTGCCTCATCTTTGCTAGTGCCCAGGCTTTCAAGTGATAGGGCAGAGATGTGAGTATGCAAAAAAGAGAGACTATAGAAAAATTGAAAAAATGCCATTGAAAATATCTTTAATGGCTACATGACAGGATTTCAATAGTACCTACAGAGGCAGGTGAAGAATTCAAAAAAACTATCAAAATTAGTTTTGCCCAAGGTGTTTTATTAAGCAGCAGAACAACCATAAAAGAAAACTAGAAGTGATGCAATAAGCAAACAAAAACTAGAATGAAGCGGGAAGGTGTGTGAGATGTGAAACCAGCCAAAATACTGCAGAGATGATAAAGAACTGGGGCATTACTCCATGACAGACAAGAGAAGGAGAATATAAAAAGCTTGAAGGATGAAGGTTCTGGATCAAACACTTGCTAGAAATATGGAAATGTGGTGAGGTAAGAGTCAGACGTGGGTGAAGTGGCAGCAATGCCATGCACATACCCCAGGGAATGGAAAAGAAAAGCTAGATATCTTCAGGGAAGCCAAGAGCAGAGAAATACCATGCCCAGGAGCCAGCAGAGGATCAGCCTGTCTTATTTAAACTTTGAAAGCAATAAAGTAGGGGTTTTGGAAGGTTTTTTGGTCATGCAGATGGGTCGGAAGAACCCCAGTGTGCAGTGTCAGTTTTCTTACCTGCACAGAGAGCAGATGTGAGGGCCAGTTTTTATTTTGAACTGATTGTTTTTATGAGTGTATTTTAGGATAAAGCTGGAAATGCCTTTGTCTGAGATTGCTGCCACGCCATCAGGAGTGGTCCTCACTCTTTTGCCAGGTCATCTGCACCGTGGAGACCAGAGACAAGATCCACACAGCCCAGCTGAGGAATGCACTCTTGGAACGCTACCCCACAACGGCCTGGACGGAGCGGTGAGGGGGCACCGGGGCCTCTGACAAGGATCCTGCTGAGCCCCAGGCTGGAGGCTTTCACAACAAATATCACCTGTCAAAGCTGAACAGTTAGCAAATAGTTTCAGGATCTTTATTTCCTGCTCAAAACGTAGTAAATGTCTTGGGGAAAAAAAGTTAAACTCAAAACTTTAGTTTAGCTGAGGGAAGCTCTTAGTCTCTGCTGGTGTTGGGATTCCTCAATTCATTATCAGCTGGCTGCCTGGATTTTAGCTAGTTTGTAGAATCCAATGATGTTCCATAAACAAACAGGGAGAAGGCATTTCTCTTTACATCTGAATATAGATCTCTCAAAGGTCTTTTGGTTTTGATGCCCCTTGTTAAAGCAGTGCAGCTCCTTCTGCTGGACTTAGCCACACTACAAGTACAGAAATCTTCTGTTTCCAAGCCAGAAGCAGTTTTCTGTTTGCTAAATCTGCTTCAGAAGGTGTGTACCTGTGTGTGGGTTGAACACACTTCTGTTCTGATCTTTTCTACCACGTGAGGAAAAATTATGCTTATAGAAGGTGATTTAAGCACAGACAGAAAAACCCTTGGAAGATAAAAGCCAATGTAATATTAATTTTTTTCCCAAGGGAAAATGATCCTATTTTCAGAATAAAATTCCAAAATATTTTGCAGAAATTGAAAAAAAGTATTGAGTATGATTAGAGCTCCTAAACAGAACACAAATGTATTTCTTGCCTCTGCTTTTGGAGACTTTCAGTATAAAAAGTAGCATATAAACTGGCTTGTGTTTCTGTATAAAAAGGGATCTTGCTATCCATGTGAATTTTGTAATTAGCATTCCACTGATTATCTTAGTCTGTCTAAAACAGACTCCATCCATCTCACCTGACAGATTAAGCACACTGTTAATAGTGACATATATTTAAAGGCCACATATTAATAGCCAAAGGCAGTGCTGGCAGAAGAGGAAGCCTAAGTCTCAGGCACATGGCTAATGCAATTACCAAAGAACACATTGACCTAAATACCATTTTTATCACTACAGGCAGAGACCAACTCACAATATAATAGTGTGGGATGGCAAGAAATGTAAGAGGAGTTCAGGCCCTCTACTGAATGTGCACACAACACAGTTGTGCCTTTTCATTTGGGCAGAATTTAACTTTAGCTCTGGGAAGACCTTATAGCACCTTCCAGTTCCTAAAGGGGGCCTGCAGGAAAGCTGTGTGGGACCAGCAGCAATGGCTTTGAAGTGAAAGATGGCAGATTTAGATTGGGTATTAGGAGGAAATGCTTTACTGTGAGGGTGGTGAGGCACTGACACAGGTTGCCCAGAAAAGTTATAGATGCCCCATCCCTGGAAGAATTCAAGGCCATGTTGGTTGGGGCAACTTGGTCTAGTGAACAGAACTCCATGACAGCGAGGGTGGAACTAAATGGTCTTTGAATTCCCTTCCAGCCCAAACCAGTCTGTGGTTCCATGATCCACCTCCCTCTGTAGTTTATACAGGCAAGATGGGATGAGAAGGGCAGCGCTGTGGCTGTCTCTGCAGTATTATTTTTCTGGGAAATAATCTGTTTGCTCCTTCTTGTGGTGGTTCACAAAGGAGCAGAAGTACAGGGTCTGACAAATGGTGGACAAAAAATGGAAGTCGACAGATTTGGTCTGGTTTTGGAAGGACCATACTGGTTTGCACATAGAACTAAAAATTGTTCATGCCCCAGTGGTTAGTTTTGTTCCCTTCTTGCCATCCAGAATGATGGGTATAGGCCTTGGTCCTGTAAATCACAGCTGTGCCCTGTCACACACAAGTCCTTTCTCCACTGCCAGAAGAGTTTAAGAAATCTGTATGGAAATGGATGACAGGGTCCATATTACATACTTGCTACTTCCATTGGAACAAGAAATAAACCTAAAAGCAGATTTGGGGATGAAAACCACTATAGATAAGGGTCTAATTACCCTCTCATGTTTTTCGGCAAAAGTCTCAGGAAATTTTGAGGATGTTTGAGATACCTACATGAGAAGAAAATGGCACTTTATAACCACAGTTCCCAGTAGGGGCCAACAGGTTCTGCTGTCTGGATATTTGGTTTAAAATCTTGTATTATCCTGGGCTTTATTGTTTTAGAAGCTCAGAGTATTAATAACTTCTTTCCTAATCAGTGGGAACTGTGTTTAGCAGGTCTTCACAAACCTGGGGCAAGAAGATCTAGCAGATAGGGCAACCAAAAATGAATGTACTTGGAAATCACTATATGATTTTGGAAATGTGTTTGGGGTGGGGGGAAGGAAGGTGATGTCCAGAAGATGCTTAGAATGTCAAACATGATATTTGCAGTTTGGTTTTATTTTTATTGTTTTAAGTATAAACATACTTTAAAGTGTAAATCACTCTTCAGTTATAAACACTTTATATGTGAATATAATAATACCAGAGATGTTTTTCATTCTATATTAACTTTATTGAAGTCTCATTGGCTTAAAAGATAACATGAAGATCTTCCAAGGGAAAAAAAAATCCTCAAAATGAGACATTTAAATGAATGTATGCTTGGAAAGAATAATGAAATACCTGTGCTGCTAACCTTTTCCTTTTTGAATTACGAAGTATAATAAGATCTATGGCATTTCAAAGATCTAATAATGTGATTTTGAATGTTTTATTTAAAGAAGTATTTTTATATAGAGCATTATGTACCTTGAAAAATAACTTTAATGATTATGTAAAAATTTCACTAATGGTTAAATCAGCAAAATATAAATCTAAGCATTGTATTTATTTGAAAAATAATTAAAATTCTGCTATGCCACCTCAGCAATGAAAGATTTGTCATTCTCTTGTGTGATACTAATAGCAGCCTCACTTTAGAACATCAGAGTTAATATTTTTCTTTTATCTGTCCTTGACGTTGGCTCAAAATCCACATCATTCATGGAGGGGGGAGCTCTGAGCTGCCAGGGAGGAGAGGACAGCTGGGCAGGGTGGCTGCTCTGGCCCTGTGCAGGGGCAGGGGATGCTCGTGGCTGCTCCCCAGCATGGTGGGAGCCCAGCATGGGCTCTCCTCACTGCCACAGCACCAGGGGCTGCTCCCTGCCCTGGGCTGTGCCTGCCTGTGCTCCTGGGAGCTGGAGGTGCAGCTGGGCTCAGCTGGGTGACAGAAGTGCACGAGATGGGCTCAGTCAGCTCTCAGGGATTCTCTTTGCAATCATTACCAACTTTGGGGAACCATCCTTCAGCTCCAGGGTGCAGCAAACCTCTGGCTAAAACACACTCTTGTCTCCAGAGGAACAGGATGCCTCGACCCAGGGAGCTGCACTGGAGCTGTCCTGGGCACAGGCTGCTGGTCAGGGGCACAGCACAACTTCTCCCCAGGACTGATGCAAACAAGGTGCATCTTAAATTGAAATAAAATCTCTTCCCACACTGATTCCTTAATTTTTTCAGCCAGGTCCTGTTAGCTGGGGATTAACAACTAATCTCTGACAGTACATGTTTTTGCAGCATCAGGAGCAGTTTATCTCCCCATGCAGGTGGTGTTTCCTCACAGGCAGCACCTTGCCTTCTGACCTACTGCTTTTGGGAGATTCACCAGCTCCCCATCCCACAATGCAGTAAGTGCATTTGACCTGTTAAAGTCTTGCTAGACCCAAGCACAGGCCTGTTGTTTACTGAATGGAAAAGTAAAACTGCAACACTCTGGGGTTGGGCTGTAATTCTTGCCAGTCATTTATTGGATGGCCTTGGTTCTCCTGTCACTTTCTCTGCAGTTTGTTTAACTGTAGGCAAGCAGTCTGCCATGTATAGGATGTTGAAGTTTGTAGAGTTTTCTTCTATTACAAATCTTTGCTTTCGTGTGTTCCCAAACTTTTGCTATGTCTCAAAGGAGGAGGAATCCTTCACTACATTGTGCCATCCTGAGCAGATGAATTTCCCATTGTCCAAAAAGCATCTATTTTTATTTAAAGCTGCAACAACAGTTGGGGGCGGTATTTGGAAAATATTCTAATAAAATATGGATGTTTAGAAGTATGTCAATAATGATCAACATCCCATACAGCTAAGCCCATACAACCTGTCAGTCTGAAGAAATCAAGAGTCCTTAAGGACAAAGCCAGACCAGCCACATCTCTGAGTGCATCCACAGGAAGGATACGAGGGGCTTGTTCTGTGCTGTTGATGACTGAAAGCTCCTCTAAATACAGGTACTCTGATCTACTTCTGATTTACCAGCCTGGTGTGGGGCAGTGATGGTCTCAGTCTGCAGGGGGAGATTGCAACTGTAATCTATCCTTCACACTTTTGAATCCTATCCTTCACACTTTTTTGAAATTTTGGAGAAGGGTGTGGTTTTCCTTTTGACAAAAGGCCTAGAGTATCTTTAGAAGGACATTTTAAATTGTGTAATTGCTGAATTTAGTAAACTGGTCACGCTGTGTATTCTCACAAGGGGCACCTGAGTGGTTGTCCTTTGTGGAAATGGTCTCGAAGAATGCTGATAAATGATACAATCATGTTCTTTACACCTCTCTTTCCTCCTCTCCCCTCCTTCTTCCCCTCCTGCATGTGCTGTAGGTATGTTTGGAGTTGCAGGGGCCTTCTAAGGTCTAGTAGAGTACATGGATTGTGCCATATTATTACTGGTCTTCTGAGGAGCAGGAGTAAAGGAAATACTGAGGGATTTTGTTCATTTTGCTTTCAACAAGCTATGGTAATTTCTTGAGCTGTTCATGTAGCTCTTGCATAAGGAGACTGTAGCAGAATGCCCACAAGCATCAGACTGTGGGACCTCAAGGCTCTTGCCTGTAGTGATCAAATTCACTGCAGAGTCCATGGCAGTGACCAAGGAGGCCATTCCCCAACTTCACCAGGGCTCTATTGCTCTGCAGGGGACCAGCTGCCCGGCCCCAGAGTAAATTAAATGTCCTTAATTAACCAACACTTGGGTATTTCCAAAGTCTGGCTCAGTCCACTCCTGTGGTGTTTAGAAAAATCTAGGTCAGCATGAGAAAGAGGCAAAACAAGACAACATATTGAGACACTGAGAGAAGTTTTTCATCACTCCCTGACAAAAATCAGCTGCAGCCCTGAAGGCTCAGTTGGTTCTTGAAAACGGGTGGGAGAGCTTGCACTGCTTCAGTCCAGGCTCAGCAGTGTTTCTGAGCTGATGCTGCATGTCCTGATCTACACATCCAGACCTCCTCAACAGAGCTTGATTTGAGCAGTGATTTGCCAAACATACTGGTCTGGATAACTTGCCTTTAAGGAGTAAATTACACTCATTTCCATATATTTTAATTTAAGGGTGAAAATGGATCTGGGTGGTTTCTTTGTTTTCTTCTGCAACAAAGCTACTAAGCAATCACAGCATAAAAGTACTGTTTTAAGTGATGCAGTTGTGATTTGTATGAAATTTCTTTTCATCACCAATGCAGGTCAAATAAATAATGAATAGGGATGGGTTTTTTATGTCTAGAAAAAACAGCCATGGTTGCTTTAAACTTTCTTGGCATCTACTTTACATTGTTAATATAAGGCATACCTACTCTTGCACTTATCTTTCATAGCAAGGGATGGGGTTTTTTTCCTCTTTCCAATTTGAAATGGATGTCTAAGCAGCGTTTATTTTTCAGTGCTGTCACCAGCCTAATTGGCAGAAATAACCATCTTGAAAAACCTTTGTTAACATCATCTTAGCTTTCTTGCTGATTTACCTTCTTTTTTAGTGGTCTTTTTCAAAAGTAAAAGCTCCTCTGTATGTTTCCTTTGGGAAATTGGGGTTTCCTTTCAATGGGAAGCAGTATTTTGAAATATTTTGTTACAGTGACTTGCTTAACTTGCAAGTATTTTCCTTAGGCAAGCAGGGCGAGTTGGGTGTTGCTGGGGTTGGTTTGACACCCAGCCCAGCCTTTGGGAACACAGGCTGCACTTCTGTTGCTCTGCTCTTCTGCTGTGGAAAGGGCATTTTGATTGCAGAGGAAAGAGTGGCTCTAAGTGATTAAGAGTAATGCTTTATTGTTGCTATTGGACTAGCCTGGAGAAATGCTAATGCCTGGTGTAACCAGCAGCATTTCCAGGGCCTGTCCAAGGCAGGAATGTGTGTCTTTGTGAGCTGAGTGAGGTGCCAACCTGGATCCATGCTCCTGCTGGCTTTTAAAAATAATTTTGTAACGTATTAAGGACATGTTCATCTTTCTGTGATGTTAAGGGCACTATAAACACTCAGAAATGGTATCTCAATATTATTGTCAGTCCTGTCATGCTGTGGGTTTCTTTTCCTCAAGGCCAGGCAGCATTGCTTATCCCATGCTCTTCAGGTTTGCAGTTGGGGTCATGTTGTGAAGCCTCCAAAACTTTAGCAAACAGGCATCTGTGCTGTTTACAGCTCTGGGACAGAGACTGACAGCAAGCACTGGCTGGTTTTTGTTTAGGTTTTTATTTTTGTGGTTTTTTTAAACAAGTGTTAAAACTGAAGAGCTGCGAAGCAAACATTGGGGAGAGAAAGTGTCTAAAGGTAGATGAATACCTGGGAGGTGCATTTTTAAAATCCCTGATAAGCAATGCCCAGCAACCTCCAAGGAGAAAGCTGCTGAAATCTGTTATGCTAAACAAAAATCCCAGAGAGGCTTCAAAAATTGGTGCTGATGCCAGTGCCTGGCTAAAACTTGTTCCAACTTGGTCATTTTTTTTAACTAAGGCAGTACATATTTTTTTGTACTCCACCTTCCTATAGCTTTCTACTGCAGCTTCCTTGGGCTGCACTGAGGAATGAGGAAGCTTTGCCATTCCCTGTATGAAAGGAAGCCCATCTAAGTCTAACAGGACACAGTTAACTCCTCAGAGCTGGGATTTACCTGCAGCCACTCCAGAGCCCAGTGGAAGGGCTGAGGGTGAGCCTGAGCAGTGCTTGGAGGGCAGCCTGGCCATGGGAGGGGAAGGCAGTGTAGTATCAGTGATGGGACTTATTCTGGAAAGCAGATCCTGCAGGTTCCAAGTGTGAACACTGACACTGGTGTCAGGAAGCTGTTTATGTATTTTGTACGGGTATTTTCTTCCTAGGATGTATTAAAACCAACTTCTTCATTTTTTAAAAATCTTTATTGACTAAGACAAAAGATTAGACAGTAAAATGTAGCTCAGGCTCTTGACATGTCTGTTGGATTTCTAGCCACCAAATGAGTTTCTACTTCCCTAAAAAAAGTTTAAATTAATGGTTTGCCATTGAACAACAACAAAACCCAAACCACGAACAAAGCACCATCTCAAACCCTTCAGTTCTCCACGCTTTTAGTGCCCACTGAAAGCAAAAACTTCATGTCCCTGTGCTTGAATAATGCTTCCCACATGGAAGTGTTACAGTCTGTAGGAACTGCACAAGGAACAAAGTTACTCATTACTGCCTTGTGGAGCTCTTAGAGGTTAGAGAAAGAACAACCTTTTCCTACCCTTTTCTTCCAGAACAGCATCATGGCAAGTGGCAGGGTAAAACTTCTCCCCACACCAGAGTTAGTACTTTAAATAGTTATTCCTCTTAGAAGTGCTAAAACTACACAGGCTAAATTCTTGTTCAAATATTCAAAAGTAAAAGACAATCTGATGGAACTCACTACACATACAGGAAATACTCTTGAGGGGTGCTTATGATGGTCTCTCAGCCTTAGGTTTCAGAAGACCAGCATCTGGGAAGCAGTGGTATGTTTATTCACTGCATCTAATTTCATTCCCAAATACCAACTTTTCAGCTAAAATTTTTTATTTTTATTTTTTTTTTGGATAATAAATTACGTCTCAAAAAAGCTGCCCTCAAAGCTACTTTATACTATAACAACTCCTAACTTAAAATCTTCATTAAAAAGATGAGGTCATGCTGCATGAATTTTAAGGCACTTGTACTAAAGCAAGTTAAAGTGCTTTATGTATCCAAGCTCACTGCACCTCAGCCTGAGCTGAGACGTGGTCTTTTCAATGTGTCTGCAGCAGTTCAGTGGTCTGTCCTTTGTGGAACAAAGTAAGCAGACAAAACAAAGTACAAAGAGCAGGCTTTAACAACAACAACAACATCACTCCATAGAGAAAATACAGGTAAATTTAAATCCTATTACAAAACAGATGCAAGCTGCCTTGAGGCTGTCAATAACACTCCCTGTTGCAGAAGAACAATTCTCCTCATGAAAAGGTAATTTATCAATCACTGCTATCAGCTGTCAGCGACAGGGTACAGATGTAAAAATCTGCAGAGCAGCAGCTTCTGGCTTCTTGCATAACAAACAGGATTAAAATTTGGTAGTGCCAAGACTGAAGGGCTGATTTCCTACTGAACTATCCACAGGGCCCTGAGATTTTTAATTGTGTTGCTTAGTAAGAGGAGAGTTGCCTGGGTAGAAGGGCACTGCATCATGCAGCAGGAATGTAATGTAGCTAATTACAGCACCTAGACATGTACGTGGGGGTCTTTTCAGAAAATGAGGTGAAGTATTGAGAAGTGACTTCTTTCAGTGTTTTCTAGTACTGCTTCTTGGCTGCAGGCTTGTAATTCACCAGGAGACCAAAGGAAGCATAGCCAAAGAAAAGGGTCTGAACGAACCAGTGAAACTGAACAGCCGGGTCAGTGATTCCTTTAGCTCTGGAACATTAACAAAACACAAAATGGGTCAAAAACTTACCCTCCTGCAGGCTGTACTGGTGCTTACAAAGTAAGGTTAGCTATCTCTACCCATCCTTGAGATTCAGACTGGATTAGAAGATTTCACCTCAGCACATCAGTTTCCATCTACTGACACATTCCCTGTGCTAACTAAACATACCAGTTCTTGTGGGTTTAGAATTTTAAGCTATTTATTGAACAAAATTTCTTTCAGACATTCTGTGCATACAATTTCCTCAACAATATATAAACTGCAATCTCTGACTGTCCTAGTTGAAATGACTCATCTCACAAGTCTGTGTGCAAAGAACCAAGAAACTGGAGTAGCTTAATACTGATCTGACTACATAAGTCTGAATAGAATTTCTTGCTGATTGTTTTAGTCAAGGGAGACTTTATGCTGACAATGCCTGTGTGATGAGATGGAGAAACACCAGTACCTGAACTTGTGGCTAGACAAAGACAGGTAAGAGAGCTGAAGGCACTTCACTGACTTTATGAAGAAGAGACCTTCCTATGTTAGTTAGTTTTAATGTAACAAATGTGACTTTTTCTGTATATTAGAGAAAATGTAATTTTCTCCTTCACTGTTCTTGAGAAGTACTCCTACTGAAAGGAGCAAGTATAAACACAACAGCAAACCCCAGGGATTTCACATTTCCAGTAAACAATTCCATCAGGCATAGCTGGGCTTTTTTGTTTATAATCCCAGCTACAGTGTTTTCAAATTAATGCAGAACCTGGAGAACAAGGGCTTAAGAAATTTACCTGTTGCTACAGAACAAGCTTAATGAATAGAACATATGCAGCAATACAGGCCAAGAGCCAATGACAATACTGCTGCTGATTAACAAATTCGTACCTGAGTTCTCAAGTTTTTCCTTGTGCCTCCTTTGTGAGGTTGCCAAGTAGACATAACTTTTACATAAGTAAAAATAAGTGGTGTTTGGTGCTCACAGAAGTACAACTGTTAGGTAATCTAAAGCAGCACTCCTGATGAGATGATGATGGGCAGGCCATTTCTGCCTTTTTTTTCTTTTTTTTTGGTGGGTTTTAACACTACTCTGTAAAACTTCATTAGTAAAACTAATTACAATACACTCATTTGGTATGTTCACTGGCAGTTAAGTTTCGTCATACTTAAAAGAATTGCCTTAGGCCCAGATACCCATTTATTTACACACTTAAAGTTTTAACTTTCAAGCAATGTAACTTAAAATGAGAGTCTGATAAACACAAGAATTTTACTATCTTTCATTCTGAAGGCAGAAATTATTCATCCATATTCTACTACCTTAAAAAGAACACCACCTTTATGCAGTGTTCCACGAAACAAAATCCTGTTGCTTCCAAGAGCTGTTACCTGAGAAGCCTGGGACAGACAGCAGTGAATGACCCAAATGAAGTGGAAAGGCATCATTTGTATCATGGCAAACAGAGCAGGAGAACCTAATGAGTATCTACATTCTCCTGAACTGCTGCAACCACAAGTCAAGTGAACAGGAGGATGATGTGTTTGGACAGCACTCTTTTCCAGGTAAATTGTTATCCTAATGTAAGACCTAGATGGCCTTGCCTGTACAGTCCCATTAGTTCATTTTATCCCACTGACCTGCAGATGCCAGTAGATCTGAAAAAGTCCCCAAATGAAAGTGTCCAACTGTATTCTCACAATACAGGTACAATTGTTTCAGTGTGTGATCAGCAGTATGGCAGCCCCAATGAGGTAAGATCTGATAAAACTGGAACACCTGAAGTTCTCAGACTATTTCTACACTATCTGCTCCCCCCCTGCCTCCTGAGCAGCAGTGTCACCAGTGTGTCACCAGTGAGCAGCGAGCTCAGAGACGCCAGACAAGCTCTGGCAAACCTTGCTGCTGCCAGTTCTGCAAGTTGCCAGCCCTTGGTTTTGCTGCCCTGCACAACAGGAACCACTGGGAGAACTGGCAGGAACCCACTGCAGGGGACAGCAAACTACCACTGCAGCAAGAATTCCACCAGCATCCTCTGAACTCCCTGCTGCTCAGAGCCACCACAACCAGCCTGCAGCTTGTCACTTGAGTCAGAAATCCTGTGCAGAGAACCTGTGTTGGAGTGAGAGGAGGGAACAACTTACTGGCATAACTTAACACAGCAGAGGGCTTCCACTATGTGAATCAACCAGGATATCCAGAACCTGGTGGAAAGAAAACATGGTTTATTTTGATGAAAATTAGGGAGAAGACTGCTGGATCCAAGATGCATCATGCAGAGAATACACATCTGGAAGCACTGAAGTGACAACTTATTTTAACCTAGAAAGGAAGGTGTGTTTTTCATCTTGAAAAAACCCCACAAGTGTACACTTAAATTGAAGCCCACTGAGAAAATCAGAGCAACTGTAAGTTGTGCAATAAGCCTTGACCTGCTATT
Source organism: Illadopsis cleaveri (assembly GCA_013399915.1). Lineage (NCBI taxonomy): Eukaryota > Metazoa > Chordata > Aves > Passeriformes > Timaliidae > Illadopsis > Illadopsis cleaveri. The sequence goes on from VXBB01023389.1 coordinate 102,256, forward strand.
TGGAGCATCCACTAGGCTTCCAAAATTTTCAGCACTTAGATTAAGCCAAAAAGCCAAATGCTTAGTGAAAGCAGTACAAGTTAATCTTAGTTAAGCATGCAAAATCTATCCTTTTACTTACACAAGTATTTTTAGTGGTCCTAAGGAGCTACTTAAGTTTTTACAGATTTAGTTCTACCAAAACAACTGTGTGTGTAGATTCAGAATATATAATGTGACTTGATAAGCCACACTTGGCTACAAATTTTAATGCAGAAGCTTTTGTAGAAAAAAAACAAACCTTAGGATATTCAGTTGGGATCAATTCAATACCTTGCTAAAGCAAAAGATCTCTGAGAAAAAAATGAAGGTTCTACATGATGCATGGTAAAATAAACAAGAAAGCCCTATTGATTTCTGTCTTTCCAGGAAGTCAGCGAGCTCAAGGAAATATTATTTAATTAACAATCTCTTTTGTTAATTAAAGTAGCAAAAACTAAGTTTGTAACTCAGCAGAACTTAGCACTATGCAGGTTATTTCTCATGTAGATCAGGATAAGTGAGTTCAAGGGTAGAAAATGTTCTTTAACTGAGGCTGGATAAAAAAAAGATTCCTAAAGAAAGAATTGGACTGCTCAAATAACAACTAGAGAGAAAAAAAGACTTTCAGTAGATGATACAAGTACAACTTTGGACTAATAACTGTCATCAAAAGTAGTATCTTAACATTCTTCCCTTTCTTGTTAAACCATCAGCGATGCCAAATTCAAAGTTGAATTTTTAAGCCATCAAACTGCTCTTAGCCTGTCCAGCCCTCTGTGTACTTATTACCCCAGACCCTTAATTGTAATGAGCTTGAAAGGAGAGCTCTTTCAATCTAATTAACAACTGGGTTACAGGAAGGCTTGTTAACACAGACTAAGTACAAGAGTCAGAGAGAGGCAAAATAATTACACAGTCAAATATAACTTACCCGCAGTAGACCCATTTGTGGTGGTGTTCCACTAAATAATTAAGGAAGGTACCAAAAAATCCCAAGTAGCTATAAGGTATAGTTGAAGGCAAATGTGCTACCCACTAAAAAGAAAAAAAAATTTTGTTATCTTACTTCAAGGTAGAAGTACTATCAATTTAACATTCAAAATAGCTTTATTTTTGAGCCCCATGAGTTTAGGACTCATTTATTCATAGTACTTAAATTCTTTCATTCCATTAACTTTGTCCAAGGACCATATTCTTCCAGTAGCCTTTGAAAGGTTCCAACTAGGAAATTTCTATTCCTTGACACACCAGATGCCAAGGGGATAAGTTTAAGGTTGCTGTCTGGGTACCAAGAGTGCATCTGCACATTAAGTGGCATTGAAGCTGTAAGCTCATTACCTATTAGACATGGAAGCTGCAAAACCTACATTATCTTTGTCCTGAAGAAGTTAATCTGAGGCAACTGACCTGAAGAAGCCAAACAATGAATACACTGTTCAGGAGGAATAACAATTTATCTCAAACTAGGGGACCAGTCTTTCTTCTTTTGTCCCCTAAAAAAGAATATGCCAGATTTTTGTTTAGTTTTAACAGGGCACAGAAGATAACTGAGCACAAATCCCAAGACCAGAAACGCAGAATTTCTTCCCAGGTTTCTTTTCTGTCACAGAGCTGTCCACAGTGTTCACCACTGTGTGCCCTGATTTGCACAGGCTGGGGAGGAGGAGCAGGCAGTGAGAGAGGAGCTGGGGATGCAAGGTGAGCACTAGGCCAGGCCAGAGTTCACACTGCCTTATCTTGCTTTTGGTATCAACGCTGCAGTTTCTCACTATGTGTAAATTTTGCTATGCCAAAGATGTGGCAAGGTGATGAGTATAAAAAGGGAATCTGCTTAAAGCTCATTCTGTTTCTTGAAACAGTCCAAAAACTGTTTTGTGAGTGCCTTGACGTTTCTTGACCATCATTTTTACAATGACGGTTCTTAAGTTTAGAAAATCTGTGCAAACAGAAAGGAAAATCTCAACATGTGAAAGTCAAGTGTTAACTTTCATAAACTCATTAGATACATCAACAAAACAGCCATTAATATCTCTGCTCCAGTAATCCAACCTAACTTAGCTGAAGTCTGGTTTTGGAAATTAAGACAACATGGTGAGCTGTGTTTTCCAATACCACTAGTTCGTACAGCCTGTGCCTGAAGCCCTCACCTGTAAATGCACCTTATGGACTGACATGCCTCACAGCTGTCCCGGAGCGAGCTGTGCTGATGCTCAGTGCCTCACCTCCCGGTTCTGGGGATGCTGCAGCCCCTTTCCCCGGGCCCCTGCCCCGCACACCCTCGCTGGGTTCCCCGGGATGCTCTGACCGGGCCCGGGACGCGCCCCCAGCGCCGCGGCCTCGCTTCCCTGCGCAGGCCAAGCGGCTTTTCCCCTCACACTGCCTTCCTGCACGGCTCCGTCCAGCCTCCTCCCTGCCCGGCGAAGATAGCCGCCTCTTGTTTCCTTTTTCTCCCCGTTTATTTTAGGGAGCGGCGTTTCCGCGGACACGGGGACGGTGCAGGGACCCTGTTCCACGCACCCCGTAGCTTCTGAGCGATCTCCCTCCCTCCCTCCCCGCGCCGCGCCGCTCCTTA
>VXBB01023389.1:109001-122263 GCA_013399915.1 Illadopsis cleaveri
TAAAAAAAAAAAAAAAAAAAGTTGGAAAGGAAAAAAAGCATTTTAAAAAGCATTTTAAAAAGCATATTCCCTCATAATTGCACACAAACTTTTTTTTTCCTTGCATTTGTATTACTTGGTTTAGATTTCAAATTAGGTTGGTATCAAACACTCGAGTATTTATTAAGAATCTAAAACTGAAAGAGATGTTCTTTATGAAATCAACAGGTTAAAGTAACCACACAGTACCATGAGGATGGGACATTGAGGTCTCAAAGACAGCTACATTCATTTTTATTTTTTTTTTTTCACTGAAACTGTGTCCAAAGGGTCCCAAAGCCTCCACAGTGACTGGGTGTGTACAGTGAGATGGGTTAATTCTACTGAAACAACCAGATGGACCTGTGCATTTTCTGCTTAATCCCTGAGACAGAGCTGGCTCATTTCACATACTGTTACATCAATAGATCACTCTCTTCAATTTTCAAATACTAAAGTTCCTGTTGCACCTACTAGTGGAGAAAACTGTTCCCTCTTCAGTTTAGAGACATTTGCTATCTCTAACTTAGAGATATTGGCTATCTCACTTCCATCGGGAAGTACAAAGGGTATTTGCCAGGTAGTCGGCCTCTTTTGTTTGGTGTTCTAGGTGGATGCCAGAGAATAGATAGAGACACGTTAGCTCTTCTCTGTCGTTTAAAATTCCTTAAAAAAAAAAAGGAGGAGGGAGAGGGAGGAGTAGTTGAATTCAGAACAAATTTTATGGCATGAGTCATCATGCTAGAGTCAGTGATGTGACTTGTTTAAACAGCAACTTTCTGTACAAGTAAGGATTTAGGGATTGAGCTTTCCTTAGGAAGTTACTTGGAAATAAACTGGAGCCAGTTTTCAAGTGGATTTGAAGCTGGTATAAAAGAGATGGGATGCATTTTGGGAAAGTTACCTAAGGGAAAAGAATTATCAACAGGACTTTTTTTTAATCAGAGCTAAATGGCACAATGCTATAATGAAACCACTGCAAGCAATGCCTGGTTCCTAATGTAGCTAGTTAATCTAACTATTCCCCTGCCACTTTTAATTTTTAATGGGGACTCAGAATTGTATCACCTTAATCTTTTAGTTCTAAGACTAGAGAAGCTAAGGAAAAGTATGCTCTTTTAAAATACTTTGTGTTGCAGTTTGACAAGCATTACATTTTTGAGGTTAATGGACAAGATTTTCAGCAGATTCCCATACTTACAGGAAATGTTGAGTCTAATGAGATGTGCACAGGAAGTAACAATGTGCTGTAGTAATTCTGTTTGTTGCTATAGTGAATAGTCTTTGCAGCTTGAAGTGAGTAAACCTTTGCAGGTATCTGTTGTATCCTTCTCATTGGTCATTTGTTTCCTTGGGCATTTGATAAAACTGCTTTTCTTCTATCACATTTTAAACACAATTATGAGCATAACTCAAGCCTTGGAGATGGTCAGCTATAAAGGTCCCAGCCAAATACTTTATTCTTTGTAAAGGTTAAGAACTAGGTAACACCTTTCAGCCACAAATGTTTGGAATCCTCATTGATTTTACTACAAATGCAGTTTGTGCACTTCAGAGGTGAATTTATGCCAGAGTTCCATATGCTTAGCCTAACAATATCACCGTGGGGGTTTTTCTCTTTTTTGAAAGGAAAAGGAAGGTGAAACAGCCTGCTTTATCATGATGTGCTTCAACCAACACTGCCTTAATAAGCCTTTGTAAAGAGACAGCCTAGGCTCAGCAGTTTGAAGTCCAGGTTGCACAGAGAGCTTCAGTTTTGACCACAGTTGTGCAGTTTACAGTTCTCTATTTATTTTTCCCCATATCTGCTGGAAGTCAGTAACTTGAGTCCTACTAAAAATATTTTGTGCACATCTCTGATGTATTTTTTAATTATGTGAGGTAGCTTTAGAAAATGAGATATTAACAAGTAACATCCATTTGAAATCTCAGTTTATAAATGTTGGATTTATGGTACATGGATTTGGTGGAATTATAAATATTGGATATGAACTACAAGTATTTGAGAAGATTTTTTTTTTTTGAAGGTATGGGAGCAAAAAAAGATTTTATGTCATTTGGGGAGGGTATTTAATAAAACTGAATGTACTTTGCAAGGATAAATTGTGATTAGACAGCCTTATTCATATTGGTCATATTGGAAAAACCTGAGTAGCTTAGACTATTCAAAAGTGTGTTTCATAGAGATCCAGGCCTGTGACTCTGCACACCAGCATCCTACAGCACATACAGTGATTATAAAAGGATGAAGGAGTAAATCTCTAGCAAACCCTCAGCATTTTGATGCCTTGTTCTGTCCTTTAACCACTTCATGAGAGTGCATGTGTATTTTAATACATCGTGTTTGGTATCTGACACTATTTCCTCTTTCTCTTTGAAGGAATTCCTAAGTCTTTATTACTGCTTCCTATTTGGAAAGACACGGCCTTATGTTGCCAGAGTGCAGTGTTGAGAAAAAGGAAAGGCTTCCATTTAGTTTACTGTTCTTGAGGGTCCATTGGGACCAACTAATGGATCTTTTTTGTGTTTCTCAGCTAATGAAAAAGTCATGTCAACTGATACAGTTTTCTAATCCTGAGTATTTTTTCTTCTGTGTCTGGAACAGGAATATTGTGATGGAAAAACTGAGTGCAGTAGTAAAAAAGCCAGCACAGATCTAGCAAAGAAATGGGGTCACTCACCAGCAGATGGGTGAGATAGGTGGGAAGCATGTTTCACCACAGCCACATGGGTGGGGATGTTATTTGAGAGATGAGGAGGAATAGGATTGACAAGGGAGGGTAGAGCAATAGTTCTTTAAACAGGGAGGAGAAGACTCCAGACAACTTGTCTCCAGTCCCAGCAGACGAGCCTTAAGGCCAAATTCACTCGTCTTTAGGTGACTAGTTATCATAATCAAGTCCAGCAGACTGTGATGTTGAGATTTGTTGTATTTCTGTAGCGTCATGTGAGTGTGCTTAATTCTGTCAGCACAAGAAGAAGATAGTCCTTTTCCAAAAACGTCTGCAGTTCAGGGGTCTGATGCTCTCAGGTGCCAGGAGTCCAGTTGTGCCTCTGGAGCTGATCAGTCACAGGAGGTAACTGCAGTTACACAAACAGCCTGGCTGAGGACGATGACAGACGCCTTCTCACAAAGGAAAGGAGACAGGGAAGGAGATGGCACAGAGTACAGGGAAAAGGATTTCCATAAAGTAATGTAGCCTGTGAGCCTGACTGTAGTGGGCATGGAACACCACTACATTTAAAGGAAATCATATTTATCTCAGTGGTGCTGCAGCAAGTGAGGGCTCACCAGACTGAACTGGGCTCAGTAACCCTCTGGAGGCTCAGGCTAGATTTCTGGAGGATATTTTATCCACAATTTTTTTAAAGTTTCCTGAGGCAAGATTTTAGTGACCACGGGTCTGCTACTGCATAGCTGTGTGGCTTTTCTACTGTGTGTTCAAAGGGGTCCAGAAAACTGATCATCTATTCATTAGACTTATTGAACAGGGAAATCCTACTCCAGCCCATTCCTGCACTGGTGCAGACTCTGCTGATTTGTCGGTCCCTGTGGTCATCCTAACCCTTTACAGGCTAAAGCTCAGCCTGTTGGAACTGCAGATCAGTGTTCTGTGTGGCTGTGGGAGGCAGGTCTGTCCCACAGAACACAGATTTTCCTCCACCACAGCAGGAGACATTGTATTGCACTGGAGGCACTAATCACACTTTCCCAACTATCCTACATCCATCTTATAAGACTTTTTTTTCTACTGGCCAGAAAAAAATGAACAGTGTTGGGTACTGCTGGGCTACCACTTCATAAAATACAAAATTTTTACAAATACTTTGGCTTCAGTTTTATCTGGAATCTTACTTCCTTTAAAATTTAAGGCAGCCTTCTCTTTGACAGGCATGACAATTTCTTTCAAGATTGCCACAGGACTTAAAAACTCACCAGTAGGCAGCACAGTGACAGTACAAGTAAGGAACTGTTTTCAGGTTTCACAGCAAATTACCATTACAACGCAGAAATGAGATCTTGGAGACTGATAGATAATTTTATGAGAATGCAAGCTCAATGAGGGTCAAAAAGACAAAGCAAATACTAGCTGTCAGGAAAGCACTGGGAAAAAACCTGCACATTACCTTCATAATAGCTACAACACCATGATTCCTCTACAGCTTATTTCTGAGAGTCACTCTATCATCTTTTTTCACAAAGGATACAGCATAACCAGGAAAAGCTCTGGAAAAGACAATGTGAACGAGGAAGGCATGGAGCAGTTACCATAGGGGACATAACCATGGAGCAGCTGGCATGAACAAGATGGGATTCCTCAGTCTGGAAATTAGGTGGCTGAGGGTAGAGAGTGAAGGGGTTTGATGAAAAAAAAGGTCAGTGTGAACTGCTGGAATCAGTGAAGGTCACTCCACATTCTCGGGTGGGCGGCAGCAAGCACCAAATGATTTTAGCAAGTTACATGTTCAGAACACAGAAAACCAAGTGTTGTTTCACATAACAAGTCCTAGTGAGAGCATGCTCTGGAAGCTAAAATTTTACGTACATTCAGAGAAAATCTGAATAAATTCACTAAATAGAAACTCTGGGCTGAAAATGACCAAGGTCTTCATCATAATTTCCAAGTAAAAGTACCAGTATGTCACTTACTGAGCTGGTTATAGATTCCTACCTTCCCATGGCAGGTATCCAGATTTTGTCATTGGTGAAGAGTTAAATATCAGGTGAGACAGACATTTGATCTTGTAGGTAGGACCTTTTCTATCATTTCCCTGGATTTCAAAGCATTACAATCAGTTCCATAGATTACTTAAAGACTTAAATATATGAAATACTGAAGTGTGAGATTATTCCAAGTTATCTCAAACTGGCATAATGCCTTTTCCACCTTGAAATCTACAGATTTTAGTGTGATCTAAGAGCAAGACTGTTATGTCCCAAAAGTGCATGGTGTTTTCAGCAATATTTTTTGCCTCCATGTTCAAGCATTAGAAGCAACATTTTTTATCAGTAGGAGAAAAGGCTAGAGCAATGCTCTGGCATAACAAAGGTGTTCACTGTAAGGGACAGTTCAGTGCAGGTGACAGCTCTCTCAAGACTCAGTTCTGGACTGGGGAATGAATGCTCTTGAAAAGCAAAGATTGTCATAAATTTTGCCTTCTTTTTGCTCAAGGTGCAAAATGTGCCTCCATCCTGCTTATCTTGCACCATGGAACTGGACATGTCTGGACACTGAACTTGCTTTTCAGAGCAAGTGGGGCTGCTGGAATGGCTCCTTTCCCTGAGGAACAGGTGAGAGCACAACCAACTTGTCTGCTCATGTTCTCTGGAGGGTTCCTGGGTGCCCCTGGCCATGAGACTACTGCTTATTGCATGAAATCTTTGTGAATGAGAATCCATGGGCTTCGCTGAATTCCACCATTTTCCATTTGAACATCAGCTCTCTTTACAATTCTCCAGGGTTGCTTTCTGGCATTTTTATTTCAATGATGTAAGAGCTACCTGTTACTGCCAAGCCCATAATTAAAGCAGTGTTGCCTGGTAAGTAATGGGCTGCAAAATGTGTACCAGAAGATAATTAACAACGCATTCCAGATAAGCGGGGCATGAGCATCCTTTTTATGAGGTGTTAATGTCTGAAGAACCAACTAGTGAAATTGATCTTGCCTTCTTCAGGATGAAAGTTCTGCTCAAACATCAATAGCATTGTCCTGCCCTAGAAGATGTTTGATGTAGGGATTTCTGAAGGGTGTTTGTCCTCAGACTCCCCAGGCAGGCGCCTGGTGACAGAGCCCTGCTGCACAGGGTGATTCAGCACACCATTCAAGCTAGCATGACTTCGGTGCCACCCTTGCAAGTCCTGACGTGAGGGCAGCTCTGGAGGGAGAGAACAGAGCAGTTTCCAGTGCCCTGCACAGGATAGGTGCAAACCTTTTTTCGAGAGCCATTTTAAAGAGCACTGTGGCTAGTCCTTGTCTAATAATTGTGTTGTTACCCCTAAATGCACTTCATGTACATATACTTCATTTCTGTTTAATTCTCAGCATATCCCACCTGTGATTTGGATTCCTCTGTAGAGACATTTGTACCACAACTGGCATAAGGGAACCTTGGCAGAGTGGGTTTCCAGATTTGGACTCTACTTAAATCTATAACAAAATTCCGTGGATTTTTGTGGAAGTCTGAAGACAATCTATGAACCAAAGAGATGCTGGTTTTGTTAAGCATGTTGCTTTGGGTATTCCTGCCTCTTTTCCCACACTCTTCCTATTTCTCTATTTGTGAAATGAATCAAACACAGGGGTCAGAATACCATTTTCCTGATAGAGTTCAGAGAGGAGATGCAGGAGCTCACAAGCAGTTGTTTTGATTATCCCTGGCATGCAACAGCATGAGGGTGCCAATGGAACATGGGCAGCGAGGGCTGGTCAGTGTTCTTTATGGATTAGTGTATGGTCAAACTGCAGCTGTGGCAGAAATTAGCTCTTATGTTAGGCCAAGTCCATGTACCTCAGCAGAAAACGAGGAAAAGGAGGGGGAGGCAACGATTGTCATCTTCCTTCCTGGAATCTGATTTTAAAACAAAACTCGCAATCTCTATCAATTAGCATTGCAAAGAAAATCTCTGAAAATGAAGGGTGTAAAGAGGCTGCCTGGCAGAATGCCTCAAACAATAACTCCGGGAAGTGTGAACTGCTCTCTCTATAGCTAGGGGATGTTAACAAAAGCCTGTTCTGTTTGAGCCCAGCTAGTAGTGATGGACAGTCAATGTTAGCAAGCAGTGCAAGTCTGTGCAAGCCTCGGCTGGCTCCTTCGTCCCTCTTCTGCACTGGCTGTGTCTATGTGTGTGTTGGAGGAGGTAGTTTCCCTATTCAGTTGAGCTCAGTATTGCAGGCTGCCTACAGGGGCACCTTTGTAATTACACAAATTAGTCCCATGAGATGATCTTTTCTGGAAAAAAAACTGATGAAACTGGAAATCCAAAAAGAAAAATTTAAGCATTTGTTTTAGCATTCCCTCTGTCCAGACTGAATGAGTAATCTCTCTTTGTACCCTGCAAACATCCTTGGCATCCTTGATCCAGTGTAGCATGTACCCCATGGACAGTTGTATTGGAATTGCAGGATGGAAAGGTCATATGCAATTCCATACTTTGTTGTGCCTGTTCAAACTGAGGCTCCCCGATTCTCTCTTACCCTTTGCCCCTGTGCCTCCCTATCCCATGCTGATGCTTGAATAAAGCTTGCCAAAAAACTAAACTGGGGAAAAAAAATCAGCTTTTTTTTTTGAAGGAGCAGCTGCATGAGCTTTGCTAGCCACGAGTGCACTGGAGATGGCTTGTGCAACACTGTGTGCAAAGCCCTGTGGGGTTATCAAGACAGCTAATGTTGAACACTGCATGCTTAGAACAAGAATCAATAGCTGAAGGTGAATTTGCTGTAGTGAACGCAGTAAATAAAACTATGCCCCCAAGCTTTATAAGTCTGCTTACTGTATCTGAGCCTTCATCCACCCCTACCTTCATATGTATCTGAATAACAGAAGTTAAATAAACCTGAAGGATTGGAAACACCTCTTGACTCTACCTAGAACTGCTGAACCATTTTCCATCTGACATATTTTCTCCTTTCTCCCATATGACAATTCTTGCTTAAATACACATTTTACTGTTTACATGGACAGGAAAAACTCCAAACTATCCTGGAGCTGAAGAGGAGAAAAAGCAATTGTGTGGGATGGTTTTGTGCTATGACAGTTCAGGCTTATGTGAAGGTAAAAAAAAGGGAGAAGTACTGAGAAATTGCTTCAAGCTGTTGTTTCCATATGTTTTGAACTACCTGCTGCTGTCATCCCTCTGAAATTCTCAATGTCTTCTATGCACTTCTGCTTGAAAATATTATTTAGGTGTAGTGGTTTCTGAGGGCATTTACCTTGCCTTATGGACCGAGCTGCTAAAGAAATCCAGTCTCTGGAGTACTAGACTCACAGGAGCTGACTGTCATCCCTGTGTGGAAGGACATTAATTTTTTGTTGTGAAGCACTGTGATGGTGTGTGTAATGTTAAAATCCTTGTGCAACTCAACCCAGAAGTGGCAGCATGGATGATGGGTGCACTGGTCCCTACAGAATGCAAACAGTGTGTACCAGCTCACACAAACTTTGTCCCTGTACCCTTCAGCTTCACAGCAAGCTGGAGTGGGTCCCAGATTTGAAAAATGAATGGGAACATGTTGAGTTGATAAACACATGATGTAATGATGCTGCTGTTCTTGAACACCTTCAGCGATAGCCATTAATGGCCTCATTTAATAAATTATTACACTGACTAATTGATTTGCTTCTCTTCTAACATCTAATCCTATTCAGTGTTGCAACTGTTGCTCCCTGTAAATCCCTTATGTCACTCTTGGCTCTCTTAAATATTTCTGGCCACTCTTTTGAATTAATATGTTGTTCATGATTTCACCTTGGGCTGATAGCACAGACCTTGCTTGTTCTGTACCTGACTTGGATAAGGAGAGCTGTCTGGAGGGGAAAAAAAGCTGTCCCAGGAAAGGAAGACTTTTTGCTCAGCTATTCAGCATGCACTCCAGAGGGAGACTGCTCCGTCTGACCTGGGTGACTTCAGAGTGTGCTGGGGGAGGCTTTGTCCTTTACTGTGAACATTGGGTGTTGATGCAATGTCTAGTAAAGCCACCAGCATTTTGTTTCCTGCAGTAAAGCTGATGAGAAATGTCCCATGGATGGGAATAAGAGCAGGGTAACCAAATGGGGAAGGCAAGGACTTGTCACCTGGGTGCAGTAAGAGCTGGGATGGTTTGCCTTTAGGAGAAGGTGGTATGGAGGCCTCCTTACACTGGGGAACCGGGTTTCCAGCAGAACTCCAGGCAGTGCAGAGAGAAGGGGAGCTCCCTCAGGGGGCTGAACCAAAGGTGGAAGATTTCTTCATTAAATTAATCGTTCTCCATTTGGATTAAAGAAAGGTGGATGGGTTGGTGGCAGCGGCAGGGACTTCGCTGGGAGACACTTTGGCTCCTAGGATGGGGCGAGCCCTCATTATGTGTATTTTGGTGATGGGATGACAATGGAGGCGTGAAAGACTCCTCTNCGAACCACCTTCAGCAAGGCGCAGCTGGAGCTGCTGGTCCGCGCCTTCGAGAAGGAGCCGTACCCCGGCATCGCCCTGCGGGAGCAGCTCTCCGGCCTCACCGACATCCCCGAGTCCCGGATCCAGGTGAGAGGGGCGGTCCGGGAGGGAGGACGGGCGGGTGGCGGAGCGGCTTCCCTGGCGGCCCGGGTGCTCAGTCTCTGCCGGTCCCGCAGGTGTGGTTCCAGAACAGAAGAGCTCGGCAGCTCAACCACAAGAAGAGCGAAGCCGCCGCCTGCGCCAGGCCGGGCAAGCCGAAGCCGCCCCGGTGCGCTGGCCAGGAGCGGCCCCCGGCGCAGCAGGGCCCGGGGACGGAGCGGAGCCTCCTCTGCCCGCAGCCAGGCCTGCCAGGAGGGAGCCAGAGCTTCTGCGGTCAGCCGCCGTCCTACTCGGGGCAGATGTACTCAAGGCTTGACATACATTTCAGGAGTTTGGATAACACTTTTGGAGCGCTGGGTCAGACCCCGGCTGACTTCAGTTCGGACTGTTCGGGAAGAGGGGTCCCCCTCGGTGCGGGAAGCGTGGGGAGTGCCCCCCCGTTCTCGCGCCCTGTGCAGCAGGCACAGGAGTATCCGCACCTGAATAAATTCTTCCCTGAAAGCTTCTACTCAGATGCAGATGTTTTCCAGCCTTGTACAGATCACCAGTACCCAGCAGCTAACGGGAATACGTACAGGAAGCCTGTCTTAAACTACTTCAATGCTAACCAGGGCCTGGGTGTCGAGAACTGTTTGTATGCCAAGTCAAGCACTTCTCCCTTTGGGAAGGGCTCCACTTTCAGTTGTCATGGGGGGGAACCTGAGCTTGAGCCCGAGCAGATGAGGCACAGTTCACCTCTGCTTGCAGCTAGTAATGCTAGTCCCCCTTTGGTACTTCCAAAGCATGAAGGGGGGTATCAAAGGACACTTGGCACTCAGTTGTATGGGCAGCAGCTGCTGGAGACAGTAAATGACTATGACCCTCATTGGCTGGGCATGAGAAATGAAATTTTGGGAACAGGGTTAGATTTTCTGTTTGAGAGTGAGCAAAATGCAGAGCAAAGTCAGACAAAAAGTTATCTTTCTGCTTTTGGTGGCCAGAATTCAGTCTGTCATTTGGGTCAGACATGAAATGGGCAGTGGGTCCACTTGCCTGATGGAAAATAAATGTGATTTTTTTTTCCTCAATTGACAATGTTGTCTGAAGTGGCTAGAGGTTTTGCAGGTCTAAGTGCAGAGTGCTTGCTCTCCGTTTTGTGCCCTGTGTGGCAGGGAAAGAAAGATAAGCCATGTTAGCAAGGGCTGTGTGCTGAATCTGAGCTGCCTCCCCACCCCAAGCGATCTTTCAGCAGCTGCTTGCAATATTCCTGCACGTGTTTGGTTATGGGCAGCCTGACATTAACCTGCATGAACAGACTGATCTTCACAAGTGTGTCAGTACTGAAGAGTTCTCTGTGTTCAGGCTGTGCTGGGTTAGTTCTGCCAGGAGACTTAGCACTATGGTGTTGCTTTTGTGGCCTTACTGCACTGAGTTTTGTTTCTATTCTGGTCATAATTCACTTATTTTAACTTAAGGAATCTTAGATAAGGGACTTATTTATAGCTTTTAGTTGAGAAAGCATTAACACAAGAGGGGTACAGGCATGGGAAATGCAGCCTTGGTGGTAGCAGGGGACATCTCACTGGGTGTGTTTGCATTTTAGGTGTGTTCCTGATAAAGAACACTAGTGGTCTTTTCCTGGGTACTCTATAATATATAGTGTTTTCATTTAAAAATTACCACACCCTTTTAAAAGGCAATATTTCTGTGATTTTCTTTTGTGTAATTTGTTAGCAAATAGTCTCTTTTTTTTTTTAATTGTGATTGCCTATTTGCCAAATTAATTTTTTTTACCTTCATGAAGTTGTAGAATTGCACTCAGAGGAAAAATGTGTTTCATCTTTGCATTGCACATGGAGCCTATTTTTAGAATTCTCAAGATCCACAGTTGTCTGGAAGACCACAATAATCATGGAAAGGTTCTTCATGTCTGCCTCTGGAGAACTGCCATGGATGTGTGTTCAAGCAGTATTGGGCCTAGGATGCTGAAAACTCTACATGCAGATCTTTTTTTGTGTTTAAAATGTGGCTCTGGAATATTTTAAAGTATGCTTAGATTGTAATACATTTGCTATTAACTCAATTATTTTGCTTAAAGAACAACAATGAGAATAAAACTTAATCACAGACCATTCTTTTATTAATAAAATTGATGTCCCTGAACAAACTGTCTATGGAGGTATGTACACAAGAAGACCAGAAATTAGTCCTGAATTTTGTCAGTAATTTTTAGCTGTGGCTGTAACTTTTCTGCCTTGACCTAAAGGATTGCAAAAAAACTCATGTACTACAGAAGAGCTGCATAGGCACTTTGAACACAAGTTGTATTTGAGAGTGAAGAACAAAGAGATGATTGTATTTATGACTGTATATATAACTCTTTCAGTAAACTTTTGGAAAAAACGCATTAAGACTTATTTGTTTACATATAGCCTTTTCCTTATAATTCTTTATTAATGAGGATGCTTATTCAACACGTAGGAGGTACTTCCACAGGGATGGTATTGTAGCCTCCCCTGGACTTGCATGCCAACACCATCTCTGCTGTCATATGAATAGGTGATGCTGAGGAACAGCTGGGGCAGGAACCAAACCTGTTCAGTACTTGAACTACTCTTCTATTGCCTGTAAAATGCTCCTGGTTGATAGAAGAAGGGAGGATTTTGCATGCTAAACTTGTCAAAAAGATAGTGAGAACCCAAATGCACCCATGTCACATCGTTCACTTGGGCCTACTCCACTGTGGGGTGTCCTGAGTTCCCCATCGTGTGGGAACCTGCAAATGACATTCCTTTCTTCACAGCCACCTCCTCCAGCAGCAGGACTAGTGTGACAGCCACGGCCCCTGCAAGTGCAGCTGCAAGTGACCTGCCTGGGAGGCAGGATGGGGCCGGCATCACAGAGGGAGCAGCTCACGGCCTGGACACCTCCCTGCCCCTCACTGGCTCATGCCATAAGGCAACTCACCCCACACAAGAGGGCTCTTTAAGCTTCATTAAGCAGGGTCTGCACCTACAGTGGACTTCAGGGGGACTGACCTTCAGGCGTGGGCACAGAGCTGAGATAAAACAATGATCCACTTCACACCTGGGGTGCCTTGCCCTCTGCATGCCTGGTCATGTCCCTGTGGGTACGGACCTTCGTACCTGCAAAATGCCCCCACCTAAGCTGCGTTAGCGACAGGAGAAGAGGACATTGTGTTAAGCTGCACCAGGGGAGGTGTAGGTTGGAAATTATGAGGAATTTCTTCACAGAAAAGGTGATTAGACACTGGGACGGGCTGCTCGGGGAGGTGGTGGAGTCTCCGTCCCCGGAGGCTTAAGGACCGTGGCACTCAGTGCCAAGGCCGGGCTGTCACGGCGGTGTTCGGTCATGGGCTGGACTCGATGACCCCGGGGGACTCACAGTTTCTGTGATTCCGTCCGAGTTCACTGCACTTCCTAGGCTTTTACCCTCTGACTTGTTCGTTCTCTCACAGTACTTGGCAAGGTGGTGGGTGTTTTTTTGTTTGTGTTTTTTTTTTGTCTTTCTCACAGTGATCGCTGGGGCCGCATCTGTCAGTTCGGACGGGGTTGCCCCGAGCCCGCGGGCAGCTGAAGGTCCCCACGCCTCCTCCGCTGCTCCGGGTGCTGTGGGGCCGGCCCCGCCGGGCAGCTACCGCGGGCTTTCACAGAGCTTGGAGGAGAGTAATTTATTCCTAAACACGCTCATAGGCGCCGGATCCCGATTCCCGTTCCCGGTACGGGCTCCGCGGCGCCACCGCCACGCTCCCGCTGAGGGACAGCATGTGCTCCGGCAATAGCGCTCCGCCGCGGCCGGAACTGTGCGCGCAGCCGCTGTTTCCGGGAGGGTGGCTCAGCAACGGACCGGTCTGTGCGGGCACACGTGGGCCGGGCCGGGGGACAGCGCCCGAGCCGGGGGCTCAACACAGGGCCACAGGGACAGCATCGGGCGGGCAGGACCGGGGCCCACGGCACGGCATGGGTGTGTGGTGGGTACTCGTGGGGAGCGGACCCG
>VXBB01023389.1:122747-191775 GCA_013399915.1 Illadopsis cleaveri
CACGCTCCCGCTGAGGGACAGCATGTGCTCCGGCAATAGCGCTCCGCCGCGGCCGGAACTGTGCGCGCAGCCGCTGTTTCCGGGAGGGTGGCTCAGCAACGGACCGGTCTGTGCGGGCACACGTGGGCCGGGCCGGGGGACAGCGCCCGACCCGAGGGGACAGCGCGGGGCCGGGGGACAGCACCCGACCCGAGGGGACAGCGCGGGGCCCAGGGGACAGCGCCCGACCCGAGGGGACAGCGCGGGGCCGAGGGGTCAGCGCTCGACAAGGAGGGACAGCACCCGACCCGGAGGAACAGCGCGGGGCCGGTAGGACAGCGCCCGACCCGGGGGCTCAACGCAGGGCCACAGGGACAGCATCGGGCCGGCAGGACCGGGGCCCACGGCAGGACACAGGTGTGTGGTGGGTGCTCGTGGGGAGCAGCCCCGCGGCAGGACCCCTTGGCGGGCTGAGGGCCCGCGGTGTGCCCGGTAGCTCCCCGCCGGCACTCGGCCGGGACACTGCCGGGCCTGTCCGGTGCCCGCGGCCCTGGGCCGGGAGTGCAGGGCCCGGGGACTGCCGTGCGCCGGGCAGGGCGTCAATGAGCTCCGTGAGCTGGGTCTGGTGGTGCTCGCACCGTGTTCTCCCGCTGGTGTGCTGTATGTGTGCACGTGCCCTGTGCTAACCGTGCTCTCTTCCCGTGCCAGCTGCGCCCGGTGTCGCACGGAGGAACTGGGACTCTTACTGCTTGTAAACAACTGCTGAACGAGTAAGATGGAGGAAAAAGAGAAGAAGAAGCATCGTGCAAAGCACAGCGGGCCAAAGGCAGAGAAGAAAAGGAAACGTTATCTGAATGACCTGGGAATAGGAGATGAGGAGAATGCACGGAAGAGAAACCCCAAAGCCTTCACCGTGCAGTCCGCTGTGCGGATGGCCAGGACTTTCCATCGGTGAGAAGCGGGAACTGCCTCTGGGGTGTGCAGAGGGGCTGCAGGGGTGGGGGTTGCCAGGGCTTTCCTTATTACTTTGTGTGCAGATACACAGACTGTAATTTTCACTGGTGTGTCTGCCCAGCGTTCATCGTTCACCCAGTCACGTTGTGGTTCATGTGTGTGTCAGAAGTGGGGGGTTTTGTGTGTCTCTGTTACACTGTACGCTGTGTTAATCAATGCAAAAACTGAACAGCTCCACAGACTCGGTGGGAGTTCCTGGTATCCCTGCTTGTGCTCAACCTTTGTGTTCAAGCTTTTGCAAATACTGAAGACTTTCAAATAGTAAATGTCGCTATCCATGATGTTCCTGTATTTATTTATTACAAATTTCTTCTCAGAACTCAGGATCTGAAGACTAAAAAGCATCACATTCCCGTGGTTGACCGGACTCCTTTGGAGCCACCTCCCGTGGTGGTGGTTGTGGTGGGCCCTCCCAAGGTTGGGAAGAGCACTGTAATCAAGTGTCTCATTAAGAACTTCACAAGGCAAAAGCTGGTTGAGATCCGGGGTCCTGTTACAATTGTTTCAGGTGAGAACAAAGATAGGAGTAATGGAAATGCTTCTTTTGTGCTCCTTGTCTTGCTTTGAGAGCTGGGATGTGTTCATGTTCTCATAATTTTTGGTCGTTTTGAAGGAATCATTTGGGTGTGTGATCTGGCATATGTACAGTAAAAGAAAATCTGATAATTTTAAATTTTAAAATTATATTTTAGCAGAATTATAAACAGGTAAAACCAGACACTTCTACAGTGATGCAGGTTGGATGATTTACATGCTAGACCAGAGTCTGAGTCCCAGATACCTTGGAGGAACTTGAGGAATGTGACAGAAAACTGTACAAATTGGTTTGCTCCCTCTTTCAGTTTTTGATGGCTAATTCTGTTTTCAGGTAAAAAACGCAGGCTGACCATTATTGAGTGTGGATGTGACATTAACACAATGATTGACCTGGCTAAAGTTGCTGATTTGGTAAGTTAACAAGGGAATGTGATTTCTACTGTAGTTTATATTGAAAATATTACTTTTGATTGGACTGCACCAGTGTCTGATTTCTCTACAGGCAGAACTGTCTTTGGTTTCAAAGAGAACAAGACCTGAGCTCTTTGACACACCTGATGTTCTGGAACAACCCCAGGATTTCCCTCATCTTGGGGGTGGGGAAAAGTAAAGTGTGTGTGTGTGTGGTGGTGAGGAGGGTGTGAGAGAAGGGAAATGCTGCTGAACTTCATTGCTGCTGCAACTGGTAAACTTTTAGTGGAAGATGTTATAACAAGCCAAGGTGACACAGTGACTTCTCATTAAGGGATTTGGTTAAACCCAAAAACTATATAAAATGTGAAAATTATTTTCAGTGAAGAAGTTTTCAACTAATGTTTAAAGTGGAAATTTGTATTAGTTTACTAGTTGTGTTTTTTATGGACTCTGAGGTCTCCATCTGTGCAGAATGTCATGCAGTAATACAGCTGATTTCAGTGGAATGCTGTCACTGTTGTAATTTACTTGCAACTTTTGGATCAAGAAATTGCATCAGCTGATCCTGGGGATCCAATGCATGATCCATTTGTTTAGAATGTTACTTTACATGTGGATTTGGAGTATAGTATTCACAGCTGAATAGGTATTTGGATCCTTGTGTAAGTATTAACTACATAAATATCTAAATACATGTGTACACTCATCTAGTTATTCTTCTGCTTTTGTATTTTCTACTAGGTAAGGGAGATGTACCAAACAGTACAAACATTTCTGCTGGTATATTTGGTGGATGTTTCAGGTTCTGTGTGCACATGGTGGTGCTGAGGATCTGTTTGGATTTATTGTTAGGGGGCTGAGATTATGTCAGCTCTTGAAGATCTGTCATCAGTTCCTGTATGCTTTAAGTTCTTTGTTGTTAAGACCCAAAACCAGCTTTGCTTCCATTTTCATGTGACTGTTGGCTGCTGTTTCCCTGTGTCAGTACATTTTAGTGATGTGTAACAGCAATTGCAATAAGGGAAAAAAAAGCTGGTTTCATTTTACCAAAAGACTTGGCCTTAGAGGGATTAGTGTATCCAAGACACAGATATAAGAGTTTTATTAATTTTCTAAGTTGTTCCTGAAAATCTTGGAAGATAATCAATTTTGCATGTTTTAAATTCACCAGGTAAACACTTGTTTAGATCTTATTATGGTACTGAATGTTATTGCATTCCTAGAGCACCTAGAACATCTTTAGCAGCCAAGTTCCATACTTCAAATAAAAGGCCAAAGTTTGTTTTCAGGGTATATGAAAATAAAGTACAGAACCTTCTTTAAAATTTTAGTTCCTGAGAAGGTTAAGAGTTTAAAGGTGTGAAATTGGCTCATGTGGGCACTGTGGTGTTGCTGTAGTGAAATGTGAATATTGTGTTTGCAGGTTCTAATGCTCATTGATGCCAGCTTTGGATTTGAGATGGAGACCTTTGAATTCCTGAACATTTGCCAGGTACATGGCTTTCCCAAAATTATGGGAGTTCTAACCCACTTGGACACATTCAAGAACAACAAACAATTAAAGAAGACTAAAAAGAAGCTAAAGCACAGATTCTGGACTGAAGTGTATCCGGTATGACATTTAACATTAATTTTTTCATATATTTTGTTTTACGGAAGCTAAATTAAAAGTGGGTCAGTACTTAGGTGTTTACGTTCTTCCATCTTTTAAATAGGTATGTGAACAATGTTGATACTGTATCAGATTGTTTCAACCTTCTTCTATTTGCTAAAATACTTCTGTGATAATTCTCTATCCCAGTGTGATAAGCTGCTAAATTTGCTACTGGGTCTGTTATGCAGGTTCTGTGCAAGGGGGTTCTGCTTGTAGGTCTGTATGAGGTCTTGAGGATGTGAATAGTTTTCCATTGAGATTTAGGGAACAATTTTCATGTTGAAGTAAACTGGTTAGTTTGATCTTTCAGAACCAATTGTAATGTGCAATTTTCATTGAAGATTTACAAATTAGAATTGCATTACTGCCTTTTTTTTTGTTAGTTTTATGGCTATTAAATTGATTTTTTTAAATGTTTTTATGTCTTTTTAATGTGTTTAGGGTGCTAAGTTGTTTTATTTGTCTGGGATGGTTCATGGAGAATATCAAAAGCAGGAAATTCACAATTTGGGGCGTTTTATCTCGGTTATGAAGTTCCGGCCTCTCACCTGGCAAACGTCTCACCCGTATGTTCTTGCAGACAGGTGTGTGTTTTTCTCTCTGTTCCTCATTCTCAGCGTGGGTGGCACCTCGTTGTTTTTAAAAGCTGTGCTGTTAGCCCTCAGCTCTGTGTGTGGGTGGGTGTTTGGTGTTCCCTGAGTGGCTTTGGGGGGTTTGTGCCCTTCAGTTTTCACTTGTGTCAGATCATGTACGCACCTCTGGTATATTGTAAATACTTTTGGAACACAGGATGGTTCAAATAATCCTGCCTGTTGGTGATTATAGTGAATTTCTGTGGAAAAGAAACCTCCTTCTAGTGGTTAAACAACAGCTGGTGAATTAGTCCTGAGTTCCCTGGAATATCCCTTCTGCTCCTTCTCCCTGTATAGCATTTGATTCACAGTCTCCTTGGAACATGAGAGTAATCTTGATGGCAGCTGTGCCTGCTTGAGAAATTACCTCAGCTTTCATATTTTATTGCCAGAATGCTTACAGTTATGACTAAACTCCCACAGTAATCCAAGGTGCCTTGAATATGAGCCTCTTCTTTAGCTCTAATTCTCCAGGAAAAATTGTCAGAGAGGCAGATAAGCAATGTGAGAAGTCCTGCAAAATACACAAAGCAAAGAGAGGGAAAATGCAGCCCCCACGTTCAGTAGTTTTTCAGTGACAGTGTTTTAGGTCGCTGTAAGTGTTGCAGTTTCATGATTGCTGGGTGAGTTTAAGCTGATCTGCAGGCTGGTTGTGTCCCCCACTCTCATCCGTGGCTCTGTGTGCTGCCTCCCATGTGCAGTGTGGAAAGGAGTTTCCCCCTCCTCTGCCCGCAAACAGCCACTCTTTTTTCCTGTGGTGGCTTTTGTGTTGCTCACCACCATTGTTGGTGAGAAGAAGGTGTTGTGTGGCTGCCAGGAATGTGGCATTCAGCTGTTTGCCCTCTAATGGTGAACGTGATTAGAGGAGGGTTGTGTGTGCAAAGCCGATAAAGAGTCGATAAAATGTGCTAAGAGAGCAGTGCCTGTTCAGTGAAGTAACAGTAAACCTGCTGGAAATTTGTTGAACATAATTATACAACTCTAAAATCTTTTTAGAAGATCTTTATTTCCGTGAATTTTTTTCTTTCCTATGATAATTCAGTTTTGGTTATTAGAGTCTGTAGATCATGCAGTGGCAGCAGTGATGTTCTCTTTTCTTAAGTCATCTTTTCTCAAAAGTTACCTTTGGGACTCTGGATATTTTAACTGTCATTTTAAATGTTGAGTAGAATGGAAGAGCTGACAAACCCAGAGGATGTCAGAATCAACCCCAAATGTGACAGGAAGATATCACTGTATGGATACCTGAGAGGAGCACACCTGAAAAACAAAAGTCAAATTCATATGCCAGGTAACTTATCAGAGTCTTAGAACTCTTTCTGTACTGATCTGTGATAAATAACATAGCTGAATTTATCTGTATCTTTGAAGTATATTATACAATAGATTTTTCACTTTTCTAACCTGTTATGTTTTTGAATTTTTTTTTCATAACGCACATTTTTGTAAAAATAAATCTTGTAATTAGTTTTGCTTTTAATTGTGCAGTTTTGTTGTACTGAGTAAACACATTCACATTATTTAAAGTTTTTCAACGGTGTGTCGCTTTAAAAGATGCTTAAAATGTAAAACATACCAGTCCTAATAATGAAAAGTAAATTTGAGTTATGTAAATTAGTAAATTATGTAATACATTTCTTATGGTCAGAATTGAATAATTTAATATTTTAAGTGAATGATTAAAAAGCTTAAATTCAGAAATACTGTAATAATGAATTTACAGACCTACTCAGAACAGTGAGTTGCTGGTTTTGTCATTTGAAAACAAGCAAAGAAACAAAAAAAGCTTTGCAGGATTCTGGTGAATTTATGTATGCTTCTCTAAGTTCAGTGGTAAGGCAGAGGAGCTGGATGTTTGGTACAGAGTTGTTGATAAATCACTGAATGCCTCAATATTTGGGTTTGTTTGTTTTTCCTTTTTCTTTCTTTTTGTGTGGATGGGTGGGTGGTGGGGTGGGTTTTGAATCTCTTCACAGTGAATTGCACAAATTTCAGCATCAAAACATCCTACAAACTTTCCTTCCTTTTGTGTGTCCCCTCAGGTGTAGGAGACTTCACTGTGAGTGATGTGAGTTTCCTGCCAGACCCCTGTGCTCTCCCTGAGCAGCAGAAGAAGCGTTCCTTAAATGAGAAGGAGAAGCTGGTCTATGCCCCTCTCTCAGGGGTCGGGGGTATTGTGTATGATAAAGATGCTGTTTACATTGACCTGGGTGGGAGCCACGCTCATGAAAAAGAAGAGGTAAAAGAATGCTGCTGGTGATTTGAATTCTCTTGGAAAAATGTCGTTTTTATCCTTATTTTATATCCTTATTTTATCCAAAATAAGTGTTTTAAAATAAGCTTCTTTAAAATAATCAATCCTTATCTGTCCAGAGTGGGTAATTAGTTCTTTTCTCCTTCAGGGATTTCAGAGAAGGGATGTTTCTATTATCTCTTATTGTACAAAACATTGGAAGAGCAGTTAATATTAAGTTAGTAAAGTTTGTATAATAACTTCCCAAATATTGACCTAAGATTTATGAAATCTCCTCGTGCTGGACTATTACCACTCTTACTTTGCAGAGCATGGTGATTGCTGGGAGAAGACTAAGGATTTGACTGGTCAAAGGGAGGAAAAAAAAAAGTTTTGCCTGCCAACAAATTGAATTCAGTTTTTTTTCCCTGTATTGTGCTGAATGTTAAACACCTTTGGGTCTATGATAATGTATTTGCTGGTTGGTTGCATATTGTGAAAGAGCCCCTCTTTAGTTTTTCTTGGGTTGTGTTATAGATCCTCTTGAAATGGGAGGAGGAGAAGGGAGACCTTGCTATTCTATTCTGAGAAAATGTTTCTTTAAAATGCTCTGCAATTTTTTCTGGCATATGCATATTTCTGCTGGTTTTGACTGATAGCTGTCATTAGACATTTCTTTATTCAACTGAACTGAAAAGTTAAAAATCCTGTCTTTCCAGGAGGAAGTGAGGCCAAATCATGAACTTGTTCAGAGCCTCATCTCCACACACTCAGCCATTGATGTTAAGATGGCATCAAGCAAGGTCTCTCTCTTCATGGACTCTGCACCCTTGGGTTCAGAAGATGTAGGACAAGAGTAAGTTTTGAATGCTGGGCAGTGTTACAGCATGAATGAATCTCTAATTTCAGGCTCTAATTTAGGAAAAATTCTCAATAGAGCACAGCTAGTAAAATGACTTATTGTCTGATTCTTCCTCTTCTGAGATTACTCATATGCCACACTCTATTTTGGGATAGAAATGATTGGTACTAGAAAGTTTTGCAAGCAGTGTAGTCCTGCCTGCCAGGATTTTCTTGCTGATATAAGTAACATTTCTGTTTTAATTCATTCCATGAAAAATGAAGAAACTTCTTGGAATTATTTTTGGCTATAACATTCGATATTCTTGAATAAAGAAACATTAAAGAATGCCAGTGCCTTTCTAATGGTCCATATAACTTCGTTTTGTTTGAAAGAAATTTTGTAAAACTGTTTAAAAGTATTAACGCAAGGCTTCATTCTTTCATTAAAATTTCCTTGTATTTCCCATGTTACCCCAAATGTGGTCTTGGGGAAAACAGGTTTGTGATGCCAAAAGAAGAGAGGCAAATGGATTTGAAGACTGGAAGAGTCCGTCGGAAGGCCGTGTTTGAAGACGACGAGAAGGAAAATGATGATGTAGCAAGTGATGAGGAAGATGACCAAGAAGAAGATGAGGAAGAAGAAGCGGTGTCTGAAGATGGAAGTGATGGTGATGATGAAAATGATGCTGAGGAAGAAAATGAGAGAGTGCTCTTACGGGAAGGGGTGGCAGTACGGAGAGCCAAGCGCCTGAAAACAGAGGTGGCTCAGGAAGAAGCTGTGAATGAGCTGCCAGCGTTTGCAGACAGCGATGATGATCTGGAGAGGAGCTCTGAAGAAGAAGGAGAAACTGCCCCTGAAGACAGTGAGATGGAGGAAGAGGAGGAGGGGGACATACAAAGGACTTGCAGAGATGAAAGCTCAGATAGCGAATTCGAGGCTGCAAATAAAAGAGCTGAATCCAAGCAGTTGGATGTGAGCAGTGAACGTACAGAAAGGAAATCACAGATCTCAGAGCACAGTCCCAAAAGAAAAGCAGTGCTCACTGCAGATTCGGGGAACTGCACTGCAGAAGAGGCATCAGAACCTGAGGATGAGAACTCTTCCCTTGAAGAGGGTGATGATGAGGGAGGATCACATGAGGAATTAGAAGCTGAAGAGTTAAACAGGAATGGATTTCAGCAGAGTCAAGCAAAGAAAGCTGATGGTGTTAGACAGACTAAAGTTAAAACTGTAGATATTGAGGATGATGATGTGGAGAATCTGCTGAGAGAGGAAGAGGAGTATGAAGAAAAAATAGATCTTTCTGCTGACACAACAGGTAGACTATAAATGTTTAATTTTTACTGCCCATTTTAATTGTATTAATTATTAAAGGATATAATTAGTAAATACTCTGTAATGTTGCCTATAATATATATATGTATTTATATATAATTCTTAAGTAGCAAAACTTCAAGTTAGGAAAGCTTGAAATGCTTGCTGTTAAGCCTCTCATTTACACTGTAGTATGCAATGTCAGGTTTCCTTCCTCTAAAACGGAGGTGATTAGCTTTATAAACAAAACTTCATTGATTTTGCATATGCTTCTTTAATCTTTATAGCTATATGTGTAAAACAAACTATGGTGCTCTATCACATCTAGAAAGACTAAAATGTGTTTGGGGGAATGTTCCTAAAATGCACTAACTGCTCACTGAGCCCTGGAACAGATATCTCCATCTTTGGAGATGTCCAAAAGCCATTCTGACATGGTGCTGAGCAACCTGCCTTAGGTGAGGCTGCTTGAGCAGTGGGGCAGGACATGGAGACCTCCAGAAATCCCTCCCAACCTCAACCTTTCTGTGAGTCTGTGCAGAAGAAATGTATCATTGTGAACATGATCAAATCTGTTACTGTGGTTAGTAAGTTTTTAAAATTCTGTCCTAAAAAAAAAATCAGTGGTATAATTTGTTATCCACAGTTTATGTTTCTGTGTGTGTATGAAACATGAGAAAAAGAAACTGGAGGTTGTGTCTACACTTCTTAAGCCTCTTGTCATGTCCTTAAATTGTTATTGTAATTTCTGATCCTTGTTCTTTTTTGGAGCCAGAATGTGAATTTTTTCCCTTTTCAGGTGCACTGAAATGGAAAGAGGACCTGACACAGAAGGCAGCTGAGGCCTTTTTGAGACAGCAGAGATCAACCCCCAATCTTCGTAAACTTGTCTATGGAACAGGTACAGATCTGTGTGGAAACCTGTCTCAATATGTGGTGGCTTTTAGCTGTTACCAAGTTTTAAAGTCTGAATATTTGAGCGTTGTCTTTTGGTGGGAGGCTTGAGGAGAGTTAATTGATTTTTTAATTGCTGATGCTCATTTTCACTAATAATTGTAATAAGAAGACAGTTTTTACTTTTCCCATAAGAAGCATTTTGAGTTCATTTTCCAGACTGCTCAGTTGTTACTTGTGTTTTCTGGTATAGTTATTTCTTCCAAACGTTTAAGGTTTGGTCATTTGTGTAATCATCTGCTAGATATTATGCCAATCATTGTGTGATTGTGTTTCATAAAGGGATGTTTTCTGTTGGCTGGTTTCAGGAATTTCTGTCTCACAGTGACTGTGGAAGAGTCTCTTGGCCATGGCTTAGTATCAGGTGTTTGTCAAGGGAAATATAGCTGGCTTAAAAGGAAGAGAAAATTGCTATTTATATAATTTGTCCTATTTAATTCACTTTCCCAGTGGTAGACTGAGTGTACAAAACTCATTGTCCAGAACCTTTATAGAAAGTGATGAGAGTTTGGGTTTTGTAAACCTTCCGCAGTGCAGGTGTGGGAAGACTTTCTGACAGATTATCCAGTCTGGTATTCTTGATTTACAGGCAAGCTTAATGCCCTTCCTGTTCACAGGTCATTTTGGTGTTGTTCCAATTTGTCATATTGACCAAGCATCCTCTGCTCACTTATTGGGCAATATTTTTTTTAGATAATTCCAGTTATGAAGACAACTGGATCAGTTGTTACCTTGTTCTTCAGGCTTTTACATTTAAAACCGTTCCAGCTTGGTTCTTTTATTTCCTCAAACTGCTGCAGCTGTTGGGAAACATAAGGAGAGAGGTGGTTAATGAATTTCATGCATGTGCTGTGGGGGAAATCATCCCAGCCTCTGTGTTTTGTTCAGCTGTGGAGGATGAGGACCAGGAGAGCGAGGATGCCGATGATGAACTCGGAGGTTTGTTCCGCGTCAGCCGTCCAGACAAGGCATCCAAACAGAAGGCCAATGCTCTTGACTGCTCCAAATTTCTGGTAGAAAAGCCACAAGATTGGGATTTGGAAGAGGTGATGTCACTGGATAATTGCTTCTGCATGTCCTGCCTGGTTCTGTCCTGGCTGTGTCTCGTGAAGTATGACTGAGTTGTCACTGGAACAGACCTGGGCGAGCTGTGGCCACAGTGTCTTAGATTCTGCCACTTGCTCTCACTCTGAGTAACAGATCCCAAGGTTTGCTCTTACAAGAGTGGAAAGTTACAGCAAATCAATTTAATGCTTGGCTCACTTGAATATTTGGTGGATAATAGTTTGTTCTTTATTCACCAAAAAGTAAAAAGCAGGGGAGACCCAAGTGAAAATACAATGTGGGGTAGAGATTTTGGTGGTGCAAATAACCTTTGGGCAAGAATTAAACTGGGTTCACAGTCCTGCTTTTGGGGAGGGATTGTGTAGTTTTGGTAATGGTGTCCTGATGTGGAGCTGCATGTGAGAATTGTCTCTGAGGTGGAGGAGTGGGGAATGTCTTGGGGAACATTTCTGTTGATGATAAGCTGCAGCTGAGCAAGGCAATGACACTTATTTTGCAGGTTATGAGCAGTATTCGAGACTGCTTTGTTACTGGAAAGTGGGAGGATGATAAAGATGCAGCAAAGCTGTTGGAGGAAGATGGTATGTGTAACACTTCTAAAAATTATTCATGTATACAGGACTTTTAAGAAAAGTATGACTTTTTAGTTATGTATATAGAATATTTTGCCTTAAGTGCTATGCTTGCAGTTTTTTTCAAATAGAGTATGTAATTTCAAATGGAATATGTAATTTAAATTACAAAATGGAGTCCTTAGTCTCAACACTTGGACATGCCAGTTTTGAATTATGTGTCTGAGTTGATCTATCATATATGGTTTTTTCTTCTGGATAGTCATGGTAGAAATAAACAGAAACTATTCTTTATTGGGAAAACAAACTTGCTATTTACATTTTGCTGAAAAGTGAGATCTATCTTCAGATGTTTTGGAGGTGTTGTTTTTGGTTTTTTGTTTGTTTTTTTTAATTAGGAAATACCTAAAAATTTTTAATAATGTGGCTGTATCTTTCAGGCATCATGATTGTGGTTTGACAGGCTTCCATAAGCATATGTTTTTAACCTAAAAACTGTCAATCGTATTTAATTTCATTTTTTCTGAAATTAAACATAGGAGCTCAGTTGCTCTTCTGATGTCTTATGTCATTAGAGTGCAAGCTAATGTATTGGGAGTCCTTTGGGATGATCTAAACTTTATTTGCATTTTTTAAATCATAAGTGTGCTGAAAGGATAAAGGAGGAGCCACGTTGAGTTTAGTTGGGAATTTTCAGCTGAAGCTGTCGAGAGGGCAGGACAAATGTATAAAACTTGATGGGAATCAAAAATACTTGGACTGAAACTAATCCCCACAGCAGTACTGAGAAATGCACAGTACTGAACACATGAGAGATGATGTGCAGAATGGTTAACTAACATGTCCTGGGTGCTCATTGTTGCAGAAGAGCTGTATGGAGATTTTGAAGATCTGGAAACTGGGGTTGTGCACAAAGGAAAGGCTGCTGCTGCTGCTGGAGAAGAGCAGGTCTGATCTGCATTTTTATGTTCTTTAGCAACATAAGTGTGAGTTTCTTATCAAGTGATAGGCATCCTATGTGATAAGTTCAGTGTTCATAGAACCAACAGGTGGGAAATCAGTGGGAACAAGAAAGAAAAGGTATGTGTATTACTGACTTTATCTAGAGTGGCATGTTTTTAGCTTGAGCCTGAATTTTGTTTATAGTTAATTATGTAGAAGTCACCTCACTTATTTAACAGTAGGTGTCAGGCTTAATCAAGAGCTGGAGGATCTGGAGGCATGACAGAAGTATTTTAAAACCAAATGTAATCATAACTGTTTGTACTATGTCATCTCATCTAATGCAGATTATAGCACTCTGTTTAAACACAACAAATTGTGGAAACTTGACACAGTTTCCTAGTTCATTTCTCTTATCTGCATAAAGGAGGTTGGTGGAAGCAATTTTGTGCTGTGGCTTGGGTGTCTTCCAAGAACAGAGCTGTAGTTGTCTGTGACAGTACAAACTGAAAAAATCAATTTCTTTTTGGACTGAGCAGTTTGATGGCTTTGCATTTTATTATGAAATTGAGGGTAATGGCACAATTTTGGCAGTTTTCAAATGGTCTGTGAACAAACTTCCTCCTCTCAGCTCTCTGGAGTGCTGCCTTCCAACACGGTGTTGCTCAATGCTATCAACAATTACTGTTTTTCCCTCCTGTATTTATATGTGCTTCTATTAGCTGTAGAATAACAGGTAGGTCAGTTCTAGGGCCTGTTCCCTTATGTTAAAATGATGTTTAGTCAAAAAAGCTTTGTCAGTGAAAAGGAATATGATGAGATCATGAAATCTTTTGGTCCTTGCTGAAGTTGTCTCCTTGTATGAATAGCTTACTAATCTCTCTCACATCAAAATGTTTTCCAAGTGTCTAATAATTGGCACAATAAAAAAGTACTGTTTAATCATATCTATGGAAGTCTTGTTTAATAATATCTATCAAACTGTTGATCAAAGTGAGTTGTTTTCAGTGAACCATTTTACATGTTTGGCATTGTTGATTAGTCTGGAAGTGAAGAAGAGGAGGAGGAAGATGAAAAAATGTCCAAACCAGAACCTGAGGAGGAGGAAAAGAAAAAGGAGCGCATGGACAAGAAAAGAAAACTTAAAGAAAGGTTTGATGCAGAATATGATGAAGGGGATGCCACATACTTTGATGATCTTAAAGAAGAAATGCATAGACAAGCACAGGTACAGTCTCCTAATCTGATAATTTATCTGGCTTTGTGTCTTCAAAAATACTCCACAGGGTTTGCCCCCAAAAGGTTTTTTCCTGGAGACACAGGTGATGCTTAGGAGGTATTTCAGAAAGTACACACAAAGAAATACAAGCTTGTGATATTTTTATGTTTGAACTTTTTGATTCTATTATCTGGAAAGGAAAACAAGCCAAACAAATGAAAGCTTAATTTAATCTGAGTGCAGTATTAAACCATACTTTGAATTTCTGAATAAGCCAGGATGTATCATCTTAAGCTTCAACTACTTAAAAAGTTTTTAAATAGAAAAGTCATTCTTTTATGTGTAAGAAGGTGAAAATCTTCCTCATATTAATTTCTGCCATATCTTTTCCTGGTATTATTTTTAGTGTAATTTTTTGCAGTGTTATTAATGGATAAGTAAATTTCCTGTGACAGTCTTTTTCATCCAGCTGTGAAGTTATTTTGAGGAAACAATAATTAATGACCATTGCTCTGTACATGTGGTAGAAGTACTCAGTATCCATAGTGTGAGGTGTTTATTTTGTTCCAGGCCTTTTGTTTTTTTTACATAAGAACTTGTGAGTTTAAAAGCAGCTTCCTATTTTGACTGACTTGGGGGAACACTGCCTTACATTGTTAATAACTTCACTGTATTGTCTTCTGACAGAATTTTGCCCTAAATAGTTGTTAAATTAATCCTTACCTGCTTGTCTTAGCCTCTGTCACAAAGGATAATGTGAGCTCCGGTATGCTGATGTGCTGAGAGCACTTAATGGCTAAAGAAGGACATTCCAGTGAAAGAATCAGTCTTATGGGTAGCTAAACATCAGGAGCTAGAACAGGAGAGTGAGGCTTCTGTTATTCATGAGGATATCTTAAATATTTGCACAGTATCTACATTCTTGTGGTACAGAAGAGCTTTGGATGATGAACAGTGTGAGGATGCACAAAAGTATTTTTAAGCTGCTAAGATCGGAACACAGCATCCTCACAAAGTGACACCTTAAAGATCAGGACATTAACTTTAAAAGGTACTTGGGCTCTTAAATCAAAAAATGTACTTTTGAAAGTTGTATCTTTAAAATCCAAAGTCACCATAGTGGAAGGTGTGTCAGAAGTCACTCAGTCATTTGCTTCTCTTGGGTAGTGTCTTTCAAGCAGACTAACAGCCCCACTTGGGATCTCAAATTGGAAGGACTTTGTGGTGGTAGAGATCTTGCTCTGAATAAAAAGTCACAAAGCCTATTAGAGCTTTCCCAAAAAGATTTATATGAATGTTAGTATGTTTTAAATAGAACTGGCCCTTCATGAACATATTGTTAGTACTTGAAGTTTGTGAAACACATGGTGGCTTTCTGTTTGTCACACAGCTTAATCGAGCGGAATTTGAAGATCAAGATGATGAGACCAGAGTGCAGTATGAGGGATTCAGGCCTGGGATGTATGTTCGAATAGAGATTGAGAACGTGCCCTGTGAATTTGTCCTGAATTTTGATCCTCATTATCCAATCATCCTGGGTGGTCTGGGCAACAGCGAAGGGAATGTCGGCTATGTGCAGGTACGTAGCCAAAGGGCTGAGTGCATTTTTACAGGTGTGCCTCAGGGTGTCTGGAGTTACTGCTCTCTGTGTGCTGAAAACACAGTAAACACACAGAGAAACTTCCATCCTTGTCTCCTGGATAGGGGATTTGCTTTTGACACAAGGTGTAATTCTACAGTAGCAGATCCTGGATCTTTACAGGCTTAATTGGATAACCAGAAAAGGTTACTGCTGTTTAATGTTCAGCTGCAGAGGTGTCTCAGGACTGAGGTCTGATACTGTGATTGCTAAATTGCAAACATTAATTGTACTCTGACCTTCATGACCTATATACAAGTGACTACAGAAAAGTTTCTAGCACACATATAAATATATTTTTAATATAATACTTGCTCGTATGCATACACACATGACTTCACAGTGAGTGAAATACTGATTGATCTTCCCAGTCAACCTAACATTAGTGAGAATGTTTGAAGATAAACAAAGATACAACTTAGTGTATAAAAATTTCTGATGCAGATAGAAGTTATTTTTCAACCATTCCTGAATAATTAGGGCTTGAATTTCAGAGTCAATGTTGCCACCTTGTACACAGAATCACACAGAATCACAGAATGTGTAGGTTGGAAGAGACCTTCAAGATCATCGAGTCCAACCCAGCCCTGACACCTCAACGGGATCATGGTATCAAGTGCCACATCCAGGGATGGTGACTCCACCACCTCCCCGGGCAGACCATTCCAGTATTTAATCACTCTTTCAGTGAAAAACTTCTTCCTAATATCCAACCTCCAATAGCATGGCTCACCTTCTCTCCTGCCCAGCTGCGCCTGAAGAAGCACCGGTGGTACAAGAAGATCCTGAAGACGCGCGATCCCCTGATCCTGTCCCTGGGCTGGCGGCGCTTCCAGACCATCCCCCTGTTCTACATGGAGGACCACAACGGGCGGCACCGCCTGCTCAAGTACAGCCCGCAGCACATGCACTGCGGGGCCGCCTTCTGGGGTGAGCACACCTGGGGCCCCTCACCGCTGCTGGATCCTCCAGCTCTGCAGGGGGTGTCAGGAAATACGGCTTTGGGAACGGGAAGTGTCTTGAAATTGCCCCATTGAAACAGGGAACCCCTTAAAACATGGGGAGCTGGACAGAGCAACGCAGATCCAACCAATGTGGTCAACATACGTTCTCCCTTTTCTGCAGTCTAAAATGGCAGGTTATATACACTTCAATATAGTTTACAATTACAGATGTTTTCTCATGGGTATACAGCATAAGGAAACATGCAAACAGACATTGTTTATCTCATTCATAAGGTGACTAAAGTGTTCACACTACAAACTATACCTATTAATACCTAGAAAAACCACTGTCCTACGATGCTACCTTGCCATAATTTCTAACTGCGCCACAGGCTTCACAGGCCTGGATCTGGGGCCCACCCTGGGGTAGCTCAAACCTCAATCCAAATATAAATCGTGCCCTCGCTCTCTGAGAAATTCTGCTACACCCCATGGAACAAAAAAATAACACCAAACAGGATGGGGAAATAGGCAGTTGTCTAATATTTGTAGATTATTTAAATGATTTGTGAATTGCTTGGCTTTTAATCAAATTCTGAGCGTTCAGCTGAGTTGTAGCATATCAAAGAGGAGCCTGATTTGTGTGCAGATACACCTTGCACACACTATGGCCAGCAACAAAAAAATATCAGAGGTACCTGATTTGTGTACAGATGGACTTTGCATACGTTATGGGCCCAGCCCCTTGCATGAGTAATTTCTTGCTAACCATTCCTTTATAGGGCTTCAAACGTGAGCAATAGTTTGAATGCTTTAAACTTTTGGTTTTCTTCATTGAGTATATTTGTCATGTATTTTTAAGCTTTTGGAATTTAAGTAGGGGCTAGATATTGTGTAGTAAAACTTTCCAGAAGTTTTAAAATTTAATTTTCTTTTAGGGCCCATCACTCCTCAGGGGACAGGATTTTTGGCAGTTCAGTCTGTCAGTGGCACAACGGTAGGTTTGTTACCACAGAATGTTGATTAATGCTTTCTATGGATATTTGGGCAAAATATATATATTTTGGGAAGCAGGTTTACATTATGATGAAGCAGTATAATTGTAGGAACTAAGAAAGTAGCTGGACTCAAGCTTTTGAAAGGTGTATTATGTTGAGGTGGAAAACTGTATGGAGAGGATTTTTTTTTTTTTTTTACAATTTTCAGGAAGAAATTGTTTACTGTGAGGGTGATGAGGCTCTGGCACAGGTTGCCCAGAGAAGTTGCAGATGTCACATCCTGGGAAGGATTTAAGGCCAGGTTGCATGGGGCTGTGAGCAGCCTGGTCTAGTGGAAGGTGCCCATGGCAGAGGTGTTGCAATGAGGGGATCTTTGAGGTCCCTTCAAAACCAAACCATTCTATATTTCCAATTTAAATAGTGTTAAAGCAATATTTATCAGATATGACCTTTATTAGATATATGTTAATCAAAGGTAGGTTCGTGTTTGCAGACAGTTGGTAATAAAAGCTTTGCATGGCATTGTAATGAGCTTGACAGTAAGCAGAGTGGTGATTATTATTCCCTTCCTAAAATATGCCTTCAAGTGCTGTTGCAAGTTGTCTTTATATGTTTTAAAAGGCTATTTTCATCATGTGTCACTTGCATAATATAGTATCTTAGAGCAGTGCACAAAGCACTTCTCCTTTGAGACTTTCTGTCTGAGTAAGATTCGTTTCATAAAGAGAACATAGTGAGGTAGATCACAAGGACTTTTAGATTGTTTCCAAGGTAATTAGAATGGCAGTTCTGGAAATCTCATTAGTGAATGGTAGGAATGTTATGTCAGCAGCACCTCAACTAGTGTCTGTACTAGTCAATCTGCATTTTTCATGCTACGGTATTTCTGTCAAGGTTAGAAATTCTGAATGTTAAAAGTGAAGTGTGGAGTACAGGTGCCTCACAACACCCTTCTCTCTAAGATGGAAAGATATTCATTCAATGGGTGGACTGTTTAGTGGATGAGGAGTTGTTTGAATGCCACGTCTGGAGGGTGGTGGTCCACAGCTCAGTATCCTGATGTGTAGTGATGACAAGTGGTGTGTGTGTGTTCCTCAGGGCTCTGTACTGGGACCTTCCCTGTGTGATCAGCACTGACCATCAGTGACACAGGCAGTTTGCAGGCACCACCACGCTGAGTGGTGTGGTTGATGTGCCTGAGGAATGGGATCTGTCCAGGGGAACCTTGAGCAGTGGTCCTGGGGGAACCCCATAAGGCTCAACGAGGCCAAGTGCACATCCCGCACCTGGGGCAGCCCCCAGTGTGAACACAGATTGTGCAATGAAGGGATTGAGAGCAGCCCCTGATGAGAAGGACTTGGGGATTCTGGTGGATGAGAGGCTGGATGTGCCGTGGTCATGTGAACTTGCAGCCCAGAGAGCAAGTCACATCCTGCAGCAGGAGCAGCGCCAGCAGCAGAGCAAGGGAGAGGGTTCTGCCCCTCTGCTCTGCTCTGGTGAGACCCAGCTGGGTACCACATCCAGCCCTGGGGCCCTCAGCACAGCAAAGACAGGCACCTGTTGGAGCAGGTCTGGAGGACAGTCACAGAGATGATTGGAGGGATGGAGCACCTCTCCCAGGAGGAAAGGCTGAGAGAGTTGGGGTGGTTCATGCTCTGGGGAGACCTCATTGCACCTTTCAGTACATAAAAGGGGCTTAAAAGAAATATGGGGATAAACTTAGCAGGGCCTGCTGTGATAGGACAAGGGGAAATGGTTTAAAATTAAAAGGGTTGATTTAGACTAGATATAAAGAAGAACTTTTTTACAACAAGGGTGGTAAAACACGACAGATTGATGAGAGAGGTTGTGGATGCCTCGTCCCTGGAAATATTCCGAGTCAGACTGGATGGGGCTCTGAGCAACCTGATCTATTGGAACATGTCCCTGCTCCCTTCAGGGGAGTGGGACTAGATGACCTTTAGAAGTCATCTGTATGAACTTCCAATCCAAACTATTTTATGATTCTGTGATTCTAAATGGTGTCTTCACTGTTTGAGACATACACATTCAGCAGCATCTTTCATCTCTGATGTTTCAGCCTGACTTCCGGATTGCTGCGACAGGAGTTGTGCTCGATTTAGATAAATCCATAACTATTGTCAAGAAATTAAAGCTAACCGGTTTTCCATTCAAAATTTTTAAGAACACTTGTTTTATTAAGGTAAGTTCATAGGTATGTGTACTGTAAAACCAGATGTGCTGATGTTAGGAAGGAATGCAACCTGGGATTGCCTTTCCTGAGGCAGAATTCTCAGTTATTGTTGAATGCTGGTCTGGATCTCAGGAGCTGCTTGTGGTTTTTTGAGCTCCTTTCCATGTGATCTCTAAAGGTACTGGTTACTAGCCAAGGAATGTGAATGATTGCTAACCAGACAAAAATTCTCAAACAATCTCCTAGTTCACATTCAGTGTGATTTTTTTTTCACTTCCCACCCACTGCTTACTTCCTAAAACCCATTTATTAGCAGTGGCAGGCACCTTTGGAGGATGTGAACCTCTGCCTGGTGGATATCAGTCTGATCACACTAAATTTCAGCTCTGGAGTCAAAGGTAATTCTAGCAGTGCTTAAGTCTTCTCAGTTACAGTTAAAAAAGTGTTTGGGGTAGGAAGTGTTGCAGAAGTGAATGCTCACTGACCTTCCTGCTGGGCTTAGCTGGGCTTTCAGGCTCAGGGAGAGCTTAGGTTATTCTGCATTTGAGGCAGCAAGCAGCTAAGCAGTGACTCCAGCAATGAAGCACTCAAGTATTTGCACTAAGCATAGGCAGATTTTTTTCCTTGCTTTTCTTGTGATACATAAAAGAAGCACAAACCTTCAAGAACTGTATCATATTAGAATCTCAGAACTAGCAACTTAAGGCAGCTTGCTTGCTTTTAAGGTGTCCTGTGTTACAGCAAATTATTTTAAAGGAGAACTGTAAAGCTTCTGTAGATGTGTTCTGTTTTGAAATACATGTATTTAATGCTTAGAAACCTTGCCTGTGATAAGTGACTAAGTAGATTGCTTTCAGTAGCTCACCTAAAGTCAGCTCAGTGGGTTTTTGGTACGATCAGCACTCTTAGTCTAAAGACAATGCTTTGCTCCTCCTGTTCCTTTATAAGATATGCTTGTGGGAATTCTGTTTTTGTGACCTTCATAGGTCACAGAGAGAGACTTGGCATGTAGAGTGACGGTGGGTAATTGACATTTTCAGGGAATGTTTAACTCTCAGCTGGAAGTGGCCAAGTTTGAGGGCGCGGCGATCCGCAGCGTGAGCGGCATCCGGGGACAGATCAAAAAGGCCCTCCGAGCTCCCGTGGGTGCCTTCAGAGCAACCTTTGAAGACAAGCTGCTGATGAGTGGTAAGTTGGCACGTTGCATGTAAGTGATCACACGACTTTCATCCTTCTTCACAGAGTGCAAAGCCGTGTCTCAGAATTCTGGGGTCTGATAATTGAGATGTGAATTCGTAGAGTAAGAAATACCTCGTGAGGTGCAGAGTGAAATTTAGAAGAAGTATATTTTATGTTGGATTTCTTTCACCTATGCTCAGAAGTCATATAGTATGCAGTTGGAAAGGCTTGTATCTTCAAGTATTTTAATGCTTTACACAGCATGGTTTTAGTGTTTTACACAGCCTTTCTCCTTGAACATGATGAATTGAATTTAATGGTACAAGTGCTAGAAGGACACTTTTCTGAGAGATCCAGGCACTGGTGTTGTAGCTCCAGTTAACTTTTCTCTGTAGCCTTTTGTGGAAATTATGCAGAGGATCTCCTGTGTTTGCTGAGTGTCAGTGGGATGTTGAGAATATGAGTTCACACTTACTTGGGTTTATATGACCTGTTTTCCTAAACACTATACAAAATCATGGATAGTGCAAAATAAAAGCAAGTTAATTCTTTTATAAAAATAGGCAAAGGAAAATTGTTTTTGTTGGTAATTATACAGGCACGTCTACATATATGAATTCTGTTGCTTGTTCTTGAATATGAATGCTGAACAGGGTGGTATTCAGCTGCCTGCTCTTCAGGAATGTGTGCTGCTCATGTCTTTTTGGGGTTTTGCATTGCTTTTACCACCAAAGTTGAAGACATTTGGTCTATATACCAAACACAATGCCAGCATGTGGTGTAGTATCTATTCTGTTCAGGCAATCTTTGCTTAGAGTGTGGATGTGATGAACTCTTTACATTTCATATTTTTAGAGGCAAATAACATTCCCTTTTCTTTCAGATATTGTTTTCGTGAGGACTTGGTATCCTGTTTCTATCCCAACGTTTTATAACCCTGTAACATCCTTGCTGAAACCAGCAGGTGAGAAAGATACTTGGAGTGGCATGAAGACAACAGGCCAGCTGAGGTATGAGCGAGGCATCAAACTGAAACAAAACAAGGATTCTCTCTATAAGGTATATTTCTGTTTTGTTTTGTTTTTTAAAACATTCAAAATTGCAGTGTCTCAGACCTCTGCAGACTGAGAGCAGTATAAATACATGGTCATACATATGCATGTGTGACTTCAAATTTTTAATCCACAAGGCAGAGTCCCAGCATGAGATGGAAATAAAACAGTTGAGAGCAGATTGTTGCGGGTCAGTTAAAATTTATAAAGTAATCTGCAGGGTAGAAGTTTTCTCCAGAAGCTTACTGAGGCTTCTGCTGTAGTAATTGGGGTGAACATACCATTTACAGTTCAGTCCAAGGATGTCAGAGGATGTTGTTTTTTAAGCTTTGGTTTGTGTATTTTGTTGTTTGTTTGGTTTGGGGTGGTTTTTGAGGAGTGTCTATTTCTTTTTTGGTTCGTGGTGTTTTGTGGAGTTTTTTTTCCTGCTGAAAGATGAAAAACTAAATAAAAGCTTTTTAATATTATGAGTCATATATATATCCTATATTCATTCTTTTAGCCTATTGTGAGGGAGAAGAGGCACTTCAATAAGCTCCACATTCCTAAAGCACTGCAGAAGGCACTGCCTTTTAAGAACAAACCTAAGAATCTTGAGAAGAAAGGCAAGACTCCAAAAGACCAGTGGAGACCAGCTGTTATCAGGGAGCCTCATGAAAAGAAGGTAATTATCACTTTGAAACAAGGACTCCTGAAGGGTAAATGTGTTGTTTAAAGCTTTTCTAACTATTGTTTTGGCACTTGAATCTACTGCTAATGCTAAAGATATATATGTTCCTAGTGAAAAATGAGCACTTGTGATTAGTTTTGTTCCTGTCTGGCACAAAGTATGTATATGGAACTGTCACTGAGTGGATGGTGTCTATTTTTTAGACGAGTAGGTCACCTGGAGCCTAAATACGACTTTTGTCCTTGCCACAGCACTTGCAAGGTATTTCACTTGGATTTAGTGCTCTCATAGAATGGGTGACTTAAATTGGCAGCTGCAGTTTATTTGGCTTGTCATTGCCATGCATTATTAACACAGACAGGATTTGAAGCAAATACTCTGCTTCCAAAATTGAGGATTAGAGTGCTTGCAGAGGCAAGAAGATCCAAACTGCAGTTTAAGTGTTCTATAGTAGCAATTAGGCATAGCCTTTTAAGAGCTATCTAACCAAAATCAGAGTTCACAAAAATTAAAGCTTTGATTAACTTCCTAGCAGGATAAATAATTAAACCATTTTAGGAATTGGGTAACAGGTGCAGAGATAATTAGGATCTTGCCTTGACTCTCTTATTTATTATGTGTGTCTCTGCTGAGGTTACACTGTTTCTTGCTCACCAGAAATGAGCTGCCTGTATATTGACTGTCTATTTTCTGTTCTAGATATCAGCTCTACTCAATGCTTTGAGTACAGTGAATAATTACAAGATAAAGAAAGCCAAAGTAAAGCATCGGGAACAGCTTAAAGAATATCTCAAAGTTAAGCAGAAGGAGGATGAACAGAAATTCAAGAGGCAAAAGGAGGCTAAGAAAAAAGTCTATCGCATCCTGGGACAAAGGGAGAAAAAGAGGCAGAAGTCAAGCTTGAAAGGATCTAGTAAAGGAGAGAAGAGTATGTGAACTTCCATCAGATTTCAGGCCAAATGAGGAAATAGGGTAGCTGTGCAATTTTCTCTTGAAGAAACAAAAAGGCCTTGGACTCCACCAGATGTGATTTCAAGAGATGAAAGAAATGCAAATATGACCTTACACTCTTGAATACATTTGGTAATGTATATAAATAAGATGTAGAAGTATGAATTGTGGTTTTTATACAGGAGCACTCTGGAGGACTTTGTATTTCAGTATATTTCTATGCATACTGCATAGTCTGTCTAGCCAATAAAGTATTTTAATGTCAATTACAGAATATTGTTTCTTTGTGTTTTGTCTTAATGGACTTCAGTGGAAGAAAACTCCCCTGAATGTCTCCAAATATCTTCCTTACTTTGAGCTATTACCTAAATTTTGCCCTTGGCAAATCTTTTATTAAAAAGTGTGGGGATCCACTGTGACTGGGTAGGATTTTTGGAAATTCTTTATCTTTGATCAGAGTAGCTCACTCTTGTGGTTGGATCATTTGCCACTGCATGAAAGCATCTCAGTTTTTTCCACTTCTCACTAGGTTATTAAGCAGATCTTCAAAATAGTGTTGCATCCAGATCTTGTGTTACTTGGCCAGTTTTGGCACCCTGAGGCTGTCAGTAGATCCCTCACTGCCTGCAGCTTTCTGGGAAGAGAGCATCAGACCTTTCCCAAATGTGTGTAGCTTCTCTGTGATTTTCTGTGGGGTAAGCACTGACAGGATAACTTGCTTCCTCTGGGAAAATCTTCCTATGTCCAGCCAGCTTGGTTTCATGTTGCATTGTTAGGCTTAAGATGAATGGAGAGAAGAGGTGGTAGATGGTTTCAATCCTGTTAAATTAACAGGAAGAACAGCAGAATTTTTTTTATGCCATGTGTGGCTTCAAGTAGTTACTGTGATATACCTATTTTTAATACTTCATCCTCAAACAGGCAGTGGGGCAGATAATATCAGTAATTTCTTGGTCTCTTTCCTGCATAAGTTTACTCTTTTATCAATCTGCAATTCATTATTATTACACTGTAGTAATATTTGCTATCTCATGTGAGATCCCATGTGGGAATCAGACTGCCTCACACAAAAGCCTTTGGTTGAATGGTTCTGTAGATTTTTTTTTTTTACCATTTAGTATTTTGGGATTTTCTTAATTAATCTCATAATGTTCTGTTTACTGATACTGAAATTCTAATGCATCCATCTTTGTCTATATGATATTAGGCTGACGCCTGACTCAAATTAATTTGTCAGTAATTTTTTTTTTTCCCTTGTGAGATTCAGATGAGGTCACGTGAATATGAAAACATGATTTATGTTTGAATAATTGAAGAGTCTCTGCTGAATAGACAGCTGCTGCCTTCAGAGATTTACAAGGAAATTTGTTGGCATTTTGCCCCACAGAGTAGTACAGGATGGTTCGCCATGATTTTGTTTCTGCAGGGTTCTTTCTGCTTCTGTCCAGCTGTGCTAGGCTAGGTCTAATCTAAGCCATCAAGGAAGTGCTTCCCATTAACCCTGTTTCTGTGCTGTTGTGAGCAAACCTCCATCTGAGGTGCTCTTTGCATCTTCCATGCGTTCACATGTGACAAGCATTTGGTTTTCTGCATGCCTGGGAAGTTACCACTGCAACATTTGACTAAAGGTTTTCAC
This sequence comes from Illadopsis cleaveri, assembly GCA_013399915.1. Taxonomy (NCBI): domain Eukaryota; kingdom Metazoa; phylum Chordata; class Aves; order Passeriformes; family Timaliidae; genus Illadopsis; species Illadopsis cleaveri. The sequence continues at coordinate 147,384 of VXBB01023389.1, forward strand.
TATTTGCTATTTGCATGTAATAATGAAAAATAGCTTATATCTGGTTTATCCATAACAGAGACAAAAATGGTGGACTTCAATTTTCTTTTTGTTGTGGAGAAGCACTCAGCCAACTGAGCACGAAGATGATACAGCTGGGAAGATGGTACAAGATACTGGTTTTGAATGATAGTTTTTGTTTTCGATACTGGTTTTGAATGATAGTTTTTGTTTTCCTTAGGTAGCCTTCTTCAGTGGGAGAGAAAATGTTGTAAATTCAACAGACTTGTTTTAAATGAAGACAAGTTGAATAAGCAGTGGGTGGGAGATGGGAGCTGGTGTGTGTTGTGAGCCCTGCTGGGCAGGGAGCCGGGTCAGGGCCTCATCTGCCTTGGCTGCTGCTTCCCTGGATTTCCAGCTCTGCAGGGAAGGCTCCAGCGCCAGGAGCCCTGCTCCCTGAGGAGGCTGCAATTTCTGTCAGCCTCAAAGTAGCAGCAACCCCTGCATGGCTGGGAGAGATGGTAATGTTGCTTTTGAGGAGAGCCACACACACCAGCTAACAAACGTACTTGGGTTTTGTCCCCAAACACTAAGTAAATCTTGGTTTTAGTAGTAACAGCAATCTCTCACAGTGCTTTTGGCCTGGTTTGAGCATGGAATGTTTCAGCTGTGTCCCAGCCCATCCCTCACCACAGCCTGCAAATAATACTGCCCTAGGAAAACAAACAATATTTACTGCTCCTCCTCAGCTGCTGAAACAGCCTGGGTTATCAGAGGGAATCGCTGGCAGCAGTCCTGGGCTGGCAGGTGGCGGAACGAAGGGCTGAACTGTTCTTATCTTGGATAAGCCCAGTCAGCGCTGTGGGAGGTGCAAATAATTAGCAGTTGTGTTCGTGATTAAGCCTGAGGCAAATGTGAAAAACTGTAACAAAAGCAAAGTCGTTTGTACAACGATTTCCGTGCTAAGAAGAGTAATGTGCTGGTAGAAGGTGCCATCCAGGTCATCCAGGCAGGGTAATACAAGATGAACTGTGTGCTAATTTCACATGGAAGTGTATACTGACTAATTGCCTGTGAGCAAGGGGATTTCAACAGCAACAGTTCACCCTGGGAGGCTGCGGAAATCTGTAACTCGGAAGAGAAACTGAAATTGCAAGGAAACAAGCTTTGGAATTAAAAATAAATAGAGGTGTGAGGGGTCGATTGGCAGCCAGGAGGGCAGTTGTGTTGCTGATGTTACCCATGGAGCTATTTGTGGAAGTGTTTAGCAAAGGCTAATGCCAGGTGAAGGGCAGCTGGGAGCTCACTTTTAAATAAAACCTTTCCCAGGAAGCATAAAGTGGATGAAGACAGTCTTCCATTTTGGGCTATCTACCCAGATTCACTTCACTAGAGCTCATTCCTCCTACCTCTTAGTGTTGTTTCAGTGTGATTTCAGGTTGGAATTGCTGATACACCTGCTGGAGCAGATGTGACCTCCTGCCCTGTCCTAGAGGCTGGGCTGTGGTGTGGGTATCTGGCAAATACCCACTCCAGCAGTTTGCAACGTGCCTGTCAGGCATCCCCCTCTCCTGGCTCCAGCTGCTCAGTGTGTTTCAGCTGTTCACCCTCCACCCACATTATGAGGCCACCTTGTTCTTCAGCAGTGAGAGAAACCCCCTCTGACTGACGTAAGAAGTGACAGAAAATGCACGTGGAGGTAAATGTACAGCTATTGGCACAGGCAGAAATGATACCAGGGCTCACCAGCTTTGAGAGAATTATTTTGTACTGCTTGGCATTTTTAAATGGAATTACAGCTTTGTAATGATTTGCAAATAAAAACTCTATTCACATGGCATTTCAAACTAAGTTAATGTGGTATTGTGCCATAGCTATTGGATCCAATTGATGTAATTAAAATAAATGTGTTAGACTGTCAAAATGCTTCTGTGCTGTGTGTAATGCTCAACACTGCTTGCATGTACAAACCTAAGAGCAGACTCCATCACTCAAACCTCTGTCTGTGCTGGGTGGTGCAGCAGTCCTGTTGATCCACCACAACTGTGGACTCACAGCTGTGAGTTCATTGACATCTGCACACGTGTGCATTGCTGCTCCACATCAGAACTGTGATTTGTTCCTGGCCCTCAGAAGACTCTCAGGATGTTTAGTATTGGCACAAACTAATGCAATTACACATATCAGATAGTGGTTTCTCTGCAGTCATTTCTGAACAGCGTCCTTGCAGTAACTTTAAAGGTCACTGTTGATGGGGTCTCACATTCGCAAACACCAAGTTTAATTTGTTGTCTATTTTAATGTATTGTCCTGAAGTTATTGGGTTTTGAGAACATAGAATCTATTAAGAAGCTTAATAGAGCAGCTCATTCCAATTATAAGAAATGTATTGGTGGAGAAAATGGAAATGCAACAAAGATCAATGTATTAAGTAGTTGCCTGAATGGAGGAAATAGAGGAAATAGTTGAAAATTAACTCTCTTCAGTACAAAAAAAGGTATGTGCTTCTATACAGTACTGAAAATTTCTTATATTGGGTTTCTTACATTGTAGGTGATGATAAAGCATTTCTATGCTGACTGTATAAAATCAGATAAAGAGCTATCCACAACTTCTTCCCTCATTCATTTCTTTTTCCAAAGATGTTGCTGGGTATAGTTGAATTTGTTTTGTCTTCACTTTTTTTTTTTTTTTTAAATTTTCCTTCTGGGTTATATTTCCCTCTTTTGGAGGTTCTTAAATTCCTGTGCTGGAAGACTGTTGTGTTGAAAAGTTATTTGGCACCAAGAAAACTTAGCAGTGAACCCAAGATGGGTCATCTGTGACGATGCAGTCTGGAGCAACTGGCTCTTTGGCTTTGAATTTCTGTTGCTAAATGCCAGATTTCCTGAGTGAAAAATCAGGGTTTCAGATTATGGCCTAAGGATGTGGGCATTTGGATAGTGATCCTAGTGAATGTTGCTAATTTCCTTTTTCAGTGGTGTCTAAAGAAAGAAAACAGGGGAGGTAGTTTTGACTTGGGTCCATTCTCTACTCCAATTTGCCATGTAGCACAGTTTGGTGTGTCATCTGCTTTGGCAAAACCTCGTGGGGAGGCAGAGGAGGGGGAAAAGTCTTGAGCCAGTTTTTGCTTTTCCTGCCTTTTCTGCTGTAGCCCCTCTTGTGCTGGCAGCCACAACTGAAACATGCTTTGAACATGCTTGAAAAATGCTATTGTAATTATTTTTCATTTACTCTGAAGGGCAGGTGTCACAGGAGCTATGAAACAAACCTGTGATCCATAGAAATTCAATATTAAAAGCTAGTTGAATTTTTACATCCATTTACTAATTTCACCTTTTGTGGTATAAACAGGTTGCCATTTAAGCCTCATTTTAAATTATCTGTGGATAATATCTGTGAAGGATAGAAGTGGTAGAAGACCGTGGGCTGAACGTAAGCAAAACTAGGTAAATTTCAGTGCCTGAGAAAGAACAAGAATTTTGGAGCACAACAGGGTTAAATGATACAAGCCAAGATAGGTTAAAATAACATCAGCTGTAGCTGAAAATCTCTTCAGTCTCATGTGGCCTGCTGAGATTGTCTCAGGTCTCTTTCTCAGTTTTGGCTTAAGATCATAAGTTCCTTGTTTTGGTTCTGCTTTTTTGTGTTTGTTGGGTTTTTTTGAGTAATGTGTATCTGATGCTAAAGAAAAACAGCACTAAGTTATAGGAATTCTCTTTTATGCTCAAATTTTCAGCGTGTGTTTGTAGTGTTTTATGACCTTTCAAAAATTATCAGGCGAGGCTGCAAATCTTACACGACCGCATCCTGTTAAAGATTCAGAGGTCTTCAGATCATGTAATGAAAGTTTCCAGGGCACATTGTTCATTTCAGATAGTAACAACACAAGGAACAAGATGGATTATTGAGGATCTTTATAGGTGATTCTGTGATCTGAGACTGGTCAGATCTTGAAAAGAAAGATAGAGATCTTTATTCCTGGAAATAATAAACTCCTGACTTTTGATGGGATTTCTTGTATGATTTAAATGAGAAACTCTTTTTTGGAAGAGGTTTCATTTTCTAGCCTACTGACAGGTGGGCATTTTAAAATTATTTTATCCTATTTTTCCTGCTTCTTCTTCTGTTTCCAAGATTCATTGCCTAAGCAATTTTAAAAAAAATCTAATTGTCAATAAGTTGTTTATCCCAGTGCTATATAAAGCAATTTAATTCACTCGGATTTACAAAAAGTCTTTTTACAAAGTTCATTACAAAAGGCTCTTCAGGAAACAAACAGATCATGAGCTCAGTCCTCCTCCCCCCATGATGCTCCATCTGTCTGGACTGGATCTATTCTAGACACATAATAACCTTTGCTCACATCCAGGAAGGAACAGACTTTCAAAAATTATTCCCAGAGTTGAACTGCATATGTTTTTGGCAGGTTTTCCATTCTGTAAGGTGTCCTTTCTGGCAAAAGTGAGGTGAAAGCACATGTAAATGTGTCAGGAATGTTCCAATAAAAACTTTGCTTTGCAGAATTCCATTTACAAATGCTGGACACGGTGTTACTATTGACCTTACTTGTGTTGTAGCTTTTGGTTAATGGGGGCTGGTCCCTCAGGACAGGGAACCTCATCTGAGACTGGTAACATCTGTGAGGGCTGCTCTGCCTCTTGAGAGCTGGTCTCTGCAAACCCCACAAAACTCAGAGCTTGGTTTAAAGGCATCTTTCAGATGATCTTCCCAGAATGCAAAACTGTTTTCTACAGCTTCAGCAGTAGTGTTGATGGAGGAACAGCAAACACCTGGGAATTTCACCCCTGAGGCGTGCCTTGCCTCGACTGGGACAGCACAAAACCATTCCCACCCGTGGCTGCTTGGTTGGCAGCCCAGCAGAGGAGAGCCTTCCTCCCAGCCGTGCTGCAGAGAGGGTGACTGGCAGGGACAAGGTCTGGAGAGGCCAGAGCTGTCCTGTCCCCCTGCACAGCCTCGTCCCTGCTCTGACTGTGCCCTCCTGTCTTGCACTTGGGACAGTCTGGACTCATGGTACAATATGCAATGTAAAGCAGATGCTGCAGTAGCCCTGAGTGTGCCAGAAGCTTCACCACACACAGCCAGCACTCAGGCTGTTAGCCTGATAGTGCTGGGACTCAGACATGGAAAAGTACAGGATGGACTTGTGCAGGTGGGTCGAATTTTTTTGTTTTTTTTAATCTTCCTGTTTATACTATCAGTGTAACTTTTCAATTCCAACTGTCCCCAAAACATGGGAAAACACTTTGTGAGGAGTTCAGCAGCAAATTAACTGCTTCCCTATCCACAGAAGCTGAAGTCTGCAGCTGCCTGTCTCTGACCATCATTCCTGGTTCTTGTTATTAATTCTGCCTGAGATACTAATGAGTCCTGTGGGGTTTTTATACTGCACAAGGGAATACCCATGTCTTGGGGGGACAAAAAGAGAGGAGGGCTGACAGCCAGGCCTCAGAGGATCATAGCTGCTTTGGAAGAGAAAACCAAAGTACCTACTTTTCTCTCAGGAATTGGGTTTTAATTCTGTCACTGGCACCTTGCTGGTGGTTGAGCATTCCTTTCTGTAAACATGATGTGGGTGTGTGTCTAAACCTGCATTGTCATGGCTCTGCTTTGCCTCACTTGCACTCCCAGCACGGGGCTGCAGGGCAGGAGGTGCTGCTCAGCTCTGCCACTGCAGCAGAAGGGAATGAGGACAAGGCACAGAGATGCACTGTGCTACGTGCCTGCTGCCACATCTGTGGGGAAGCTTTATGCATTTTTGTAAACTGCTGTAGGAGCTGTGGGTGGGAGCTGGTCACTGTTGGAGGGACAGCATGAAGGCCATCGGTGACCTACAAGTGGCATTGCCAAACTGTAACAGCAGGTGTAGAAAAACATAAATCGTCAGGCAGTGCAGGCAAGCCTTGTCATAAGCTGAAGCAATTCTAAATTCAGAGATTTGGAAGGTCCCATGGTACTTTATAAATCCTGTAGAGCACTTTCCAAAATCTGGAAGCTCTGTCTCCTCTTGCTTTGAAGCCAAGAACACTTAGAGCTAATTCTCTCTTCTTTGCCCTTGCCATTGCCCTCATTTGTGGAGATGAAAGAAGGAAAAAACAATTAGCTCACTGGGAAATTCTATTATATGGAAGGGAGGTGGATGTTTGATCAATACTCTTGGGTTATGGTCTCAGCTGGAAGGGCAGATTTTTGTCTCCCAGATGGACTGATGCCTGTTAGTCCCTGAGGCTTGCAAGTGGGAAAGACAGCAATCCAGCCTTTCACTTCTGGAAAACTAAAAGATGCCACTTTCATCTTCTCAAGAAATGAACTGTAATATATAGTGGACAAAATTCATCCTGTTGTTGTTGGGGTAAAAGGGCTCAGTAGGGAAATGTGCCCTTCATTTAACTGTGCCTAATGGTGTAAAGCAGAGCCCACCCCAGCCTCGCTCTCCCAGCCTGGCAGAGATTTCCCTTTGACTCTCACAGTGTGGGTGACTGAGTGCATCCCAGCCTGTAAGACATTCTCTGAGGTTGCTTTCCCAGCTTGCTGACAGGAACGGGGCCCTGGGGATGCCCCCGTGCTGGGGGCTGGGGTGTGCACACAGTGTGTCCCCCTGAGGGCAGCCCGTGCCACGGGGCTTTCAGCTGCCACCCCAAAGCACTGGGGCAGGTGAAGCAGACCTGCCTGCTCTGAAATGTTAATGTCCTCACTGAAACAAATCAGCATGTGTTAGGGGAGGAAAGGATAAGTGCACTTTGCCTTTGAGGCTACTCTTGAAAGATTCGAACCAGTGTTTTTTTCCTAATCACTGCAGAAAAGGATGAATTAATCTCATTTAAGGTTTGTTATTATGAAAAGACAGAGATGGCAATATTTGTGAGCTCAAGATTTAATTTCTACTGAGAGAGCTGTTGAGAAGCTTTTGTAATGTATGGCTAATTTGTTGTAAAGTTAGAAACTAGCACTATTCATGGTAGGGAAATCTTGCCCCTCTGCTGATGTCCTCTAACATACACATCTTATTTTCATGCCACTTGTTGCCTTTTGGAAGGGATAATTTGTCATAATGAGTAAAGCAATTAATCTGCTGAGCCTCCTATTTTCCTTCCAGCTATGGCTGATATGGAGAGTTATATAGTAGATATATTTTGCATTTTTATACTACATCCACTCTAATAGTCTCAGCAGTCTTTACTCATGTAAGTGTAAGAAGTCTCTAAGCAACTCTGATAGCAGAGAGATCATAAGTTATCTGCTTTTGCCAAGGTGGGAAACAGAGCAATGGCATGGCAAATGTCCTTTAGTGCTCCTGGTGCTGGATTTAGAACATTGTAGCTGTGAGTCACAAAGCAGTAGTTCCATATATCTTTATCCTGGAAGTGAAAATGTGGGATATTTTTAAAAAATAATAATGATTTAACTTCATTTTGGCAAGTGTTATTCTAGGTCATGTATCTTTTCTTTCCCCCCCAATATGCAACCAGATCTTCCACCAATCTTTTATTGGCTCAGTGCTCAGAGCAGGATGCTAACAGTGCCACCGTCATGGGTTCTATCCCTGTGTGGGCCATTCACTCAAGAGGGTTGGACTTGGTCATCCTCAAGGGTCCCTTCCAACTCAGAATATTCTGTGAAGTCACTCCCTAGCTCTCCTGTACTTGTTTTGCCACGGGAGCTCAGCTGTAGCCCCAGCACTTGCACCTTGCCCAGGCAGGTTCTGTGTGTCCCCAGCAATCCCTTGGCTCCCCTCCCCACTGCTCAGAAGATTTGCTAGGGTTCTGTGACCTAGCAGATAAGACACAGGCTTTTCTGATTAAGGTGAGTGATGACTGATCTGCTACACCTTGCTTTGCAGGTGTTTCAGCACCAAACCTTCAGTGCCAGGTGGCTGAAGTTGGTCCATGTAAAGGTTGAACACAATCCTGAAAGCTGCTGAGCCTGGAAGAAGGTGGTGGAACAAGGCAAGAAGGATGGATCTGCTGCACTACTGATTCCTTGGCATTGCTGGAAATCTCCTTAGAAGCTGCTGGCTAATGTAAGAAAGTCTTTCTAAGCCAAGTATGCTGTTGTTTTTATGAATTTTCTATCAGTCCTGTTACTTGCTACATGCAGTGCAGGGGCTGGCTGGGCTGATGTTTTGTAGGTTGTGCTGCTTTCTGAACGTTGTGTTCTGGCTTGAGCTCCAGCTGCTGTGTCCCTGGGGGTGGCAAGGGCTGGAGCACCAGGCACTGTGTGCTGTGTCCTTGTGAGCACTCCTAGAGAGGCCCTGGCCAAGGCTTGCAGTCTCTGCCAGTTTTTCTTCAGGTCTCACCCCTGGAGTTTTTTGCTGTTAGTTTTTAGGAAGATAAATAGCAATGCAGAGCAGCCTGTGTGCAGCAGTAGTGGTGACTTACTCCTGCCAGAAGTGAGGTTTTAGTGGGGAATCTGATCTGGACCCTGGTAAGATTTCTCTCTGCTCAGCAATGTAGATTAGGCACGTGACCTCTCCTGCTCTACACTTGATTATTTCATTATTGTTTGGACTTACAAAATTATCTGCTGCTAAATATAGTAACAGATCCTTCCCTGTATAATTTCTGGCATAGGGAATTTGCTTACGTTTAGGAACTTCTTCTTTGTGGTCAGATGATGCAGCATGAGATGCCCTCTACCCAGGAAGGGCAGGGCTCTCTGAGGGGTGCTCTGGGCACACCTGGCCATGCCTCACTTCATGGTCTGGCCCCAGCTGTGACCAGGAGACGGGCACAAGCTGTTGTCAAACTGGCTCAACAGGAGAGAAAAAGAGCTGGTCCATAAAGTTCTGGCAGCAAGGAGAAGCTGCTTTGGGCAGAAGCATACACACCCTTCTGGAGTGGGGATGCTCACTGTGGGTTGTGTCAGGGAGGAGTACAGCTGCCTTCAATGGGCAAAATGCACATGAGGAAGTAGCCCTGGTGGTGAGGAGGAGAGCAATGATAGGATCACTGGTCAGACAGCAGGCTGGAGTGGTGTGTGGTTCTTATAGTGCTGAGATGCAAATACAGGTCTGGTGGAGCTGAGCAGCCTTTCTGCAAGGCTGTTTCTTGGAAGTGTGGGTGACCTTGGAAACAGAAGGGCCCTCCCTCCAAGAGGGCTGCTCAGAAAGCCTTGCAGTACTGCAGAAGAGGCATTCTGCAATGCACCAGGTGGTGGGGACCAGCACAGGCTGGGATCAGTGCAATCTGGAATACCAGGTGGCAAGCTGAAGCCTGGTGCCAGCACAGGCTTGCTGTCGTTCTCGTCATATAATTCATTGGTGATCTTGCTAATTTGAAATCTGATCTGTGTTTTGTATTGACTTAAATATCTTCTGCCAAATGAGTGGTAGTGTGAAAATCTAGCATTAATTGTTTGTCAAGACACAGCTGAAGAAACAGTCAAAGTGAGGATGACTCACTTGAAAGAAGTGTTTTTTACCTCTATTTCCCCTCTTCTTTCCACCACACTCAACCCCATTCCCTTGTCTTTGCAGAGTGATGCTTTCTTTAGGGAAAAACACTGGAGCTTTGGCATTGAGAACTCTGCAGAGGTACTGCTCAGGCTGCTGGAGCTACTGAAATACTCTGAGTAGCAGATGACAGGTTTTCTGTCACTGCTGCATTTCTGATGCTCTGGATCTTTTTCTGGATGTCTTCAGCGGCATTTCACAGCAGAGTGAGATTCAGTGACCTTTTGCTGGGTCATCAGCATGGGGTTTATTCTCGCTTTTCTCTCAGTTGTGAAGCAAATGCTGCTGGCACAGTTGGCAGGTAAGACTGCACTGCAGATGAATCTGATGTGATGGGACTGCTGCAGTCTGGAGGGATGAATGTATGGCAGTCTTTAAAGCCAGCTAACTCCTCAAGTCATGCTTGTGATATGGCAAAATGAGGTGAAATATTTTTGAGCTCTTTAAACAGGTGGAGTGTTGTGCCTTCTCCTTGCTGCTGCATTTTGTATTTATTTCAAGGGAAAACAAACAGCTTTAAGAATGTGGGTCTGTCTATGGCAGAAGTAGCACTGAATTGAAACAGTGTGAAGAAAACAGTCCTGTTTGCAAGCTGTCAGAGAAACTTGCCTCTGATTGATCTTCCGGGTTAGCAGAATGTGACAACCTATAGCAACAAAAGTGAACAAGCATGGGATAAAATACAAGGTCTGCTTAAAAATTTATTAAGTTGAACTCCAAAGCCTCAGAAGGGTATTTGTGTTGGGATTTTTCTTTTTTCTTAGCAGTGTTTCTAAACAATCTGGAGTGAATTAGACCCCTACAATTGGAAATTTAATTTGGGGTCATCTTTAAATGAACTCTAAAAGCATTAGACTCTGCTTGGCCAGGATCTCTGCTTTGGGCCTAAGCCCAGCATGTCATCTCCAAATCAATTCCAAGGTCCCTTTCCAGCCCAAGCTACTATTGATTCTTTCTCTTTCCTTTTAACAAGAAGTCATCTCTGCCGTGATCACATCATCTATCTTTGTCAGTAAATCAGGAAAGGCAGTTTCAGGCCTGAGGAAGCTGCTGCCTGAGGAAGCACAGTGGCTCATCCCTGGCAGCACTGCAGCAGCTGCTGTGTGTGCCTGGGCACCTCTGGGCCTCACAGGGCTGCAGCTGCTCAGGAGTGGTGCAAAAAGGAGGATGTGTACAGGGTTTAGGCACTTGCCCTTCCCACCTCGAGGCTTGGAGACAGTTTCACCTTTTGATTCATTTTGGAAGGGGAGTACTGTTGCTGCGCGTGTCCCGCTNAGGGGACAGAACTTAGGATGGGAAGGGAGAAAGAAGATACATAGGTAGGCTGGACTAAAAAAGAATAGAAACTACCCAAAACATAAATCACCTTCTGATAAGAAGCTCTGAGGCAGCAAGAGGCCCATCTTAGGTACATAAAACTGAACTAAACTTACAATGAAAACTGTTAAACAAAATCCTGCAACCCCACAGAGTACAACCCTGGAGAGAGGGGGGGCCATTTGGTGGGGTTTGCTCTTGAGGGGCTGGTGTGTGTCAGAGGGGTTGGGGTGTGTGCTGTGTCACCTCTGCAGGGACAGGCTGCCACACCCAGCAGGAGGGCTCACTCCACCCAGCTGAGTTGTATTTTGGCAGAAGATAGGGAATAAAAGATGGTACTGCAAAGAGATTGTAGGACTACTTGTGTTTGTGTAGTATGACTTTTTGTAGGCTTAATTCAGACTTTTTAAGCAGCAGCTTTGTTTTGGCTTTTTTTTCAGGTGAAAATACTCGTTTTTAGTAGAAACTGTCATGGGAATCCCATGGAAAATAACTGTAAATAAGGGACTGATGTGTATGCAGTTTGTGTCAAGGCATATGAAATGAGAATAAGTCTCTTAAAATAAAGGCCAGGTGGCAATACAAGCCAGAGCAATGATGCCCTGTGTGCTACTAACTTTGTTAGTGCAGTTACCAATCATTACCACATCCCTAAATGACCATATTGTACTCAGTAGTGTCAGTAAGGTCAATTCACAGTCACAGGATGAAAGAGGACACTCCAATAGCTCTTAATGTGCATCAAAATGAGAAGATTGATATTGACAAGGTGACCTCAGCTCCGAAGGGGCAGTTTATTTTGAATGGCTGTAGTTTTCCTTCGTTTATGATTGACAACCCCAGTGGTATGACTATTTTCTTTTGTTCTGTGGGTTTTTTTTTCTTTGTCTTGAAGGAGCACCCCAGTTCCTGTGAGCTATTTCATATAACATAGCTACAGCACAAGTAAGTAAAGACCAGCAAGATTTTGTGCAGAAAGTTGCTGCACCCCAGTGCCCAATGTCCCCCACGTGCCCTTTGCTGGTTCTCTGGATGACCCCAGCTCTGTGTTAATGTCTGGCATTCAGTTCCGCAATTAAAATGTGTGCCCTGACATCAGTTCCGAATTTGTCTTTCCTTCAATTTTTCATGTCCACCCAATTCATTCTTTTGTCCTCTTAACCTTCTCTGTGTCAGATAACTGTGTGTTTCATCCTCCAGTTGCCATCAGTGGAGAGTTTGCTGTAATTTATTTGCGATTTCTTGTGTTTTTCTCTTTTTACATTGAGTTTTGTACTGAAAAGAAGTTTAATTGATATTCTGTAAAATTTGGAACCATCAACACTCTTCTATTTACTCCATAACTTTTTTTTCCCCAAAATAAAATGATTTAAAAGTTATACTGTACACTTTTGGGAGGAAGAACTGCATATTCTTCATTGCCTGCAGAACACCTGGGTACATGCAAATTTATAAACTTAATTAGCTAAATGTAGGCCTTGAAGACTCTTCTATAGTTCTATTGGGCAATTAAAAGTTCAGGCTTAGTGAGCACTCTTGCTATCAGTGGTATGAGAAAATACTTTTAATAAACACAGTGAAATATCTCCAGGATTTGACTGTTTGGCAGTATTGGCTATGGAGGGAGGTTATGCTGTTATTGCTTGAGTGATCAATGCAACTGTTCTGAGACATGTGGTCATGGAAAAAAGAGGTTATGAAGTGTGGCAAACTTGTGAGAAAACACAGCTTTCAGTCGAGGGCTCTTTGACCTCAGCTTCCTTGGAGGTTAAGAATACTTTTATTGCATTTCTTCCTGCAGAATATGGTGCTGCAGCCATAGAAAATGCTGTGCACTGAATAAAATAAATGGTACAAACAGAAGGATACACATCCCCACCTCTCCAAGCTGCTTGGTTTGGTATAATACAGTGTAAGATATTTGTAAAACAGACGAAAAAAGAAATACTCATCCTTGACATTTACAATAAATGGTCTGAAGCAATTTCTGGTGCAGAATTTGCTGCATTTGCCTCAGGTAAATGGATGGCAAAGGGATGCTTGTTAGGAGGAAAATCTAGAATAATGGGGCCAGGAGCAGTAACTGTTCTCAGAGATGTGAAATGTGAGGAGGTGACTGGGCAGTGCTGGAGATGTGAGGGCAGGCAGACAGACCTTGGATATCTGGGGCTTTCTGCTCTCCTCTTTCTCTGATTGAGGTCCCTTTTCCCCCACTAAAACTCTGGTGCTACCGGAGCAGCAGCATGGCATGGCTGTTGCTTCCTGCCTGAGCGTTGAGGCAGCAATGATGCCTGATGTGGCATGTAAAGTACAAAGGAAAAAGCCATGGCTTAGTTTTGTTCTTCCATCAGTATCCATGTTGCAATTTCAGCTGTGTGGCCAAGTCCATGAACATTTGAAGTGAATATTGTTACTAATAAATAGCAAGCAAATGTAACTCTTTTGTCTTGGTATAAAATAGTACTGTAATTTTTTTTTTCCAATATCCAGGGGATACTCTGCTTTTAAGACAGGAAGAAGGTACTTTTTAAACTAACTTTACCTGTCTTCTCTGACTGCCTGTTAGTCAAATAATGGGAGCAATAAAAAGAAGCAAAACTTAAAGAAGAAAAAGCCACGGTACTTTGACCAACTTTTAAAAATAAGTTAATAAGTTGTGCATTTATAATAAGTTTACATTGATTGTTTTTCCTCAGATATTAAGATTTATTCTCCCTAGAGTGCAATAAATCTGAGGTGGAAACAGGCCAGCCTACACTCATTTGTTGCCTCTTGGGAAATGGTGCTTGCAGAGCGATGGCTGGCCTGGAGACTCAGGCCCTGAATGGGTTAAAAAGTGTGACAGCAGAGCTGAGTCAGGGACTCCAGAGTGAGCCAGCTGCCCAGGTGAGGGGAAGAGAAGTGTTTTTGTCAAATACTTGGAGAAATAGCTCTGACTTCAGACAGACTGAAGAATTTTGGCTGAGTATGTTCACAATGCTGACCCCAGTCATGCTATCTCTGTTTAAGGAATTATTTGTATTTAGATAAGCAGTAAAGATTTGCTAAAATATATTTTTTAAACTGATGACTGTTATAAACGATTTTTTTTAATCTCAACACCCTTCATTGTCTCTGTTGTGGCTTTTTTTCCCCATGCAGCTGCATGGAGGCAGTTTGCTTCCATGTGTTCCCATCTTCAGTGACCTCCTGTTCTGTTCTCTGGCTTTTGGGCAAAGCTCTGGTTAAGCCTCTGGACTTGCCTGGGGAGTCTTTTTCTGTATAATAGACTGAAAGCCTCAACTGGTTTTACACATTGCCTAGAAAAATCTTGAAAGTTGGATTACAGCTGGGTTGTTGTGGATTGTCACTTTGTTAGATTTATGTGCAAACTATTTTAAATCCTCTCTCTCTCTTCATAAATTATCTCCATTACAAGTCAGCACAAATACACGTGATAGAGCTAAAATCCATGGCTTGTTACAGGACACAATATTAGGCTTTTTTAAAATGATATTCAGTCATGCTGGTGATAACAGATAATTTCTGCTAAAAGGTATTTACCCTTAGCAGTATTTCATTAATGGAAAGAAATGAAGATGTCAGATGTTCCTTCTCTTCTAGGAAGTCTTCTGCTGGAAGTGCAAGCACAGGGCCCCTAGAGGCAAAGGGCCTGTATTTTTCAAAGCAGTTCGGTAATTGTTACAGTCTTACTGTAATCCCAGACTGCTTTCTTGATCTCAGGACAGGGAGGAGGAGTGCTACGACCAGGCAAGTGTGCCTTTTCTCCCTTCTGTGTTAAAAAGGGGGGGAAATTTTCTTTATACATTTCAATTTTTTTTTCCTTGAATTTCAGCTGAAGATGCAAGTTTTCCCCTGCTACCCTGCAAGTGAGAGCAGTTACTATCTGGTTACTAGATATCTATACAGTAATTAAGCAAGCAGCATTGGTTTGCTTATTATTGCACTGAACCTCTAACTTCCTGTCAGGATGCTGTTGACAGCAGCAAGGACCCTTTAGAGGTCACTTACAAAACCTGGTTTAAGCTCCTACACAGAAAAATTTAAACTAATTGCCCTTGTGTTGAACAAACTGCTCTTTGCCAAGTAACATAATAAAGCAGTGCCTTCTTGAAGGGAGGAAAGGACAGGACATCAGGAAGGAAATTGGGTTTGCACACACTTAGGCAGACTATTTCTCCCCCCAGATCCTGCTGTTATGGGAACTTCCCTTCCCTGGGGTCTGAGGAGGCACTGTGCAGTTGCAGCCCAGGGTGCCCAGAGGCTCCTCACTGCTGCTGGATGTGGAGTGCTGCCTGGAGAGGGTGACTTCTGCTGCTCAGTCCTCAGCAAGGCTCCAGCTCTTGCCTGTGACAGACTGACTGTTATGGGTCTTTCTGTGGCTGCTGTTTCCTCGTCCTGTGAACCAGATTTCCTCAAAAGAGCATGAGAAGTCAGGCTGGCTTCTTTCTGTGGAAAGTGCCTTGTTGCCTGCTGGGCACTGGGAAGTAGACCTAGAAATACTCTTTGCAGAGATTCTATACTAGTAATTTATATTTTGACTAATATTTGAGCAGGCACTTGAGCAAGGTGCTTTTGTTCTATGATGTATAACTGAACATCATATTATTGCTTCACAAGTAAGCCAAACAAAGAGCAGCAATAATAAGCTCAGAATATATCTACCTGCTGAAGTGTGTCCCTGGTCTGTGGGATTAAAGTGCTAAAGGGGCCAGCAGAGGCAATCTCTTTATTCTGTGCTCTGGGAAGGAATCTCGTGGTATGAAATGATGTATGGTGGGTGTGAAGAATGGTCAGAGGCAGGAAGGGAGATGAGCCTGGCTTATGCCATGGAAAAACCCTGTAGTGTGGGGCTGTCCTGGCTGTGCTTGGCTTCCACCTGGTGAGGTCTGCTCTCACTGCCTTTGGTCCCTGTACCAGGCTGCTGTGTTTTACTGGTTATGGTTCATTTTGCCATGTTACTGGGAAAGTGGTAGAGGTTGGCATAATTCTTGCAAATATTACTGGAGTAATATGGGACTGGAGAGTTTCCATTGTCTCAAACCTGCTGGTGTTACACTCAAGGTAGTAGAAAGCACACGTGATCTGTCAGTTCTGGCATTTTCTTAACGTGTTTATTTTCATATTGGGGTAGGAGTTTAACCTTTCTGGCTTGTTAGAAAAGACAAGACTGGGTTCTTTCAACAAAGTTCATGCAAATATAGGCAGGAAATATAGGAAAAGTACAAAACATTTTACACTCATTCCTACAAAATAATAATTGAAATACTTCAGTCTTTAGACACTCCATTATAATGCTACTTGATTTCAGAAATAAAATGTATCTCTTCTAAACATGCTCTTTGTTCCCACAGTTTTTCAATAATTTTGTATGGCATATGGTTGTGTGTTGGTGATAAATACTACAAAAGGAATGGAAAAAAGATGTGCTTATACTGGCAACCAAATAGGAGATTTCTGCAAATTCAGAGTTTGAGTACATTAAAAGTGTAATTGTTCCTAAATAGTAAAATAAAATCCAACTTTTAATTTAGCTGAGCGATCCAATTTTACTGGGCTGGAACTGAAAAGCCTTTTACAGAGGTGTTCTCATGCTGCTGGATTTAAGCTATTATTTTGTAGGTGTTGAAGCTGATGATGTGTTTCTAGAGAAGAGGGCTTCACTCCATGAGGTTTTTTGCCTTTGCTCCTGGGATGCACAGGGCCAGCCTGTTGTGAGTTTGTGTGCTGTCACCGTGCTGGGACACCCAGCTTTGGGCTGTGCTTGCCAAGCCACAGCCCATCGTGTCTGAGGCCATTCCTGTTCTCTGAGGAGGAGCTGTGTGGCTCTGTCACCCCACAGCAGGACATTTCACCTTCTTCTGCACAGCAAAGAGAGTTGAAAAATGCTGTGTGGCCTTTTTGTTTTACATTTTTATTTTCACTATGGCAAAGCCCACACTGTACATGAGCCCTGCAGTAAACACCTGCTGATGCAGCTGGAGATCAGCTACACCAGGGGATGCTGCCTTTGGCCAGCTCTTCTGATGAAGAATTTAGGCTGTAACAGACTTTTGGGTTATTGAGCTCTACAGCCACACAAATTTATGTAGAATGGGGAAAGAAAGCACAAATACATGTAATTTTTTAATTTGCAGCAAATTAGATGAATGTATCCTAATATTTACGATGGCTTTCTGAAGAATAATAGATACAATATTTTTTTATTTGTAAGTATAGGTAGATAATAAAAAACTACAGTCATTGTCTAAAGTTCATAGCTGGGATATTTTCCTTCCATTTTCAAAAGACACCGGAGGTTTCCTTTTTGAGCTTATGTTTCAAAACTGATAAAACTCAGAGGGCTTTTTTCTTGCTGCAGTATTAATTTCATTTATGAAGAGAGCCAGGAGATCAAATATTGACCTGACCCAGGGAAAATATTGACAGTATAACTAGAAACTTTACTGGTTAAGGTGCAGATTGAGAACAGAAATCTCATACCCAGGGTGCACTGAAAGTTTAGAGGCAGCTTGAAGCTAATGTGAAGAGACAGGTTGTCTGGGTTAATATCAAATGGGGAAAGACTGCAAAACCAGAAGGGAAGAGGATGCATAATGCCTTTCTAAATTGTATTAGGCTTTGGGATATAGTCTTTGTTTTATAATACACAGCAAAGTGATTTATAGTAGTGTAATGAGAGTGTTTAGAGGATTAATAATCCTCCCACCCTTTCAAACTTTAAGCCATCCACGTTGTTTTCAGAAGCCAAGATACGGCCTGTTGTACAATTTGTTCCATTTCACTGGTTTTCTTAAATATGCTTGACATTGTGGCCAGCAAAGTCTTAGACAATCCTGTAACTTCATCAGTCGTGTGTGTTAAAACACTGGATGATTTTGAGGTGTTTTTTTATTTATTTTTAAAATATGTAAGTTTTCCTTTTTTTTTTCTAGTACTGATGACTTTTTTCAAAAAGATCAAGCTGGAGGGGATGGTGGTTGCTGCCTGGATGTTGCTCCTTGCTTGGCCAGTAGATCTAGGGCAATCATACTTCTTGGATGTCTTTCTCACTTGTTGTCTACCTGTTCAGTCTTTGCTCCACACTGTACATGTATCTGGCACTCAGCAAAACAGGTCCTGGGTTTGGTCCTTGTCCTTTATCCCTTCAGCAGGGCTGAGGCACCTCCTGTCTCATTTGCTACTAAACATAAAATGGCTAACAGTGCTCTATGAGTATTGCATGACATGATTTTTTGGCTGCCAATTAGTTGTAGTGCAGTAATTATTAAGTAAAACTGATCTGCCTGAGGTCACAAAGCCAGGAATAGAGCACATATCTCCTGATTCCTCGTCCAGTGACGCAGCTGTTAATTCACACAATTTCTACTTGAGTTCATTAAAAACCTTCTCCCACAGCTCTGCCTCCCTCAGCAGCCAGAATTTCTCCTTTTAATAGAAGAAATGAGCTTCCTTTGGGACTGTAATTCCCCCCACAGTGAAAAATTTATCCAGCTGAGAGTATGTGTATCTTTTGAAGTACTGTTAGCCCTTTCTGACCTGAGAAACAAGGCGGGGGGCTAAACTCTTACATCTAAGCTTGGAAAACACATCTAATGCAGTCAGGGCATGTGTGCTAGACAGTTTTCATGTCTAAATGCTGAAGATAATGTGCTTTAAAAGTTCTCTGAGATGAAAACTCAAATTATTATAAGAAGAATATGATGTTCACTCCTCCTCCTAAGCCAACTAAACTCTTCCACAGAACTACAGAATGGGAAAATGAGTCAGGTGTGGGGAATGTGTGTGATTTTAGTGCCATTTTTCTGTCTCTCTTGTTTTTCTGGGGTGGTGGTTTTGTTGGGGGTCTTCTTGTTGTTTATTTTCAATTTTGAGGAGTAGTTTTGAGGGCAGAAGGGACCATTATGGTCCCTGACACAGAACTTCATCCTGTGTTTTCTTCATTGAGCATATCATGTGTGGCTGAATGTATATTTTTAGGTAGATAGCCATTCTTGATCCACTTAAATTAGTGCCATGTGAAGACTAACCTTTTCACATGCCAAGTTGTTCCAACTCTTAAATACTAATTTTAGTCCTAATGGCCAAGAAAGGGAAGTGTATGTACTCTCAGAAGAGAGCAAACATACCTCACTACAATAAGGATCCTCAGAACATGAGCTAGATGGCATTTGGTAAAAAGCTAGATTACCCTTATATCTCTCTTCAGATAATGCTCTAGTTTAGAACTATTTAATTTAGAGTTTCATTATATTAATTTACTTCCATGCTTCCAATTCTTCAAGAAATAATTCTGGAGAGAGTTGAGAAGTTGCTTCAGCACACATTGTTATTCACAAAAGATGAATCTGGTATGTTTCTGGATGAAGTCCTATCTATGCTTTTAAAGCACTATTTTTAAAGCTTAAAAAGAAATCTTTTTCCAGTGTAACCTGTTAGTTATGCAAATATAGAAAAGACTCTGTCTTAGTGTTCTCAATTACATATAACAAAACTTTCAATGGAAATCAGTGTTAGATATATTCAGCTTAACTCTTGGGACTTGGATTTTATATTCTGTAGCCTTCTCCAAAGCTTTAATTTCAACACTGAAAACAAGTCACACATAATAAAATACTATGTGGATGCTTTTCCTTACTCCTTGGGATCAAAAAATGTTTCATTTTTTTCTGAGAGTTCTCAGTATAATGCTTTGAAAAGCTGTTACAGAAGCTTAGTGTTATGAACTAAATAAAATTCAAGTGGGACTCTGTGCTGTGAGATTTAAGTCAGTGTTGTGCTATGGAGTCCACAAGGCATTGCAAGAGTTTGTAGTGTAAGTGTCCAAGAAGATGGGAGAAAGGAGAGGGACAAGAAGAGTAAATCCCCTCATTTCTGCAGATGTTTGAGCTATGGGATACAATAGTACTTTAACAGACTGTTATTCTCCTCTGTTCCAGGAGCAATGCCAGTGTTTGCAGGAACAGGAAACTTGGCAGTCTCAGTTGTCTCTGTATTAGCATGCTCTGTCTCCTAACCCTTGTCTCTCCTGCTTCAGAGGGCACCAGAAGAGGGAAGTTCATCAGAAATTCAGGAGTCTGGGTGCTCTAGAAACTCGATTGAGTTGGGGCAGTGTGCACGTGTGTTTTGCTGCTGCCTCTCTTTAAGATGTTCCGTGTGTTACGATGTAAAATATTAATGGTTAGTGATGTTTAATACTAAAGGTAATTATCAAAAACTTAATCCCTGTGTTTTTCAGGTGCCTTTAACTTGGAGGCTGTGAAATGCATAGAAGATGATACACTATTGCCAGTGACACTCAAGCCTTTAATATGTATGCGTATCTCCCTGTGCTCTTGCCAGTGATGTGTGTGGGGTTTTCAATTAAAAAAAAAATAAAAAATTCAAAACTCTATCTTCAAGTTTCAAACCCAATTTTTAAGGAGGTGTCACAGTTTGTGATGGGCTGTGCACAGAACCTGTAGAAGTCCTGTCCAAATCAGGATCAAGCAAAATNTCTATCTTCAAGTTTCAAACCCAGTTTTTAAGGAGGTTTCACAGTATGTGATGGGCAGTGCCCAGAACCTGTAGAGGTCCAGTCCAAATCAGGATCAAGCAAAATTCTTATTTTCCTGTGGTATTTAAACTGCATAGATGAAGGACACAAACCCATGTTTAACTTCAACCACAGGATTTAAATTAAGCACATGCTGAGCAGGAATCATACAAGAATGGTGCCAGAGTAATTTCTGTGGAGCACATTTGTGTTTAAAGGCACATACACTACAAACCCATCAGTTCATTGATGCTTGCAATATAGCATGAGGATTGTATGTCATCTTCCTGGAACAGTGCTGCTCAAAGGAATCACTAAGGGAAAGGATATGGATGTAGATTGTTTATAACGTTGTTGTACCAACTGTAACATCTGATGATGGACAGATTTTCTTCCTTGTGCATCTTATCGGTACTTTTACCCACTTATTTTAGGGGAGCAATGATTAAATTTAATGCTGGTATTACCTAGAGAATGGAAAATCCTGCTCTGGACTCTGAAACAGACATTTTTCTGTCTATAGGTCTACATTCTCTGTGTGGAAGTATATGTGTGTGTATCTATATCAGAACTTTTCTATATATTTGTTTTTACTTCTATATTAGCTCAATACTGCTTCACTACTTTTTCTTTGCAATGTGTCTTATAAAGCAGACTGGTATTTTGATTTCACAAAAGTAATCTTCACGTAATCTGCCAAGCACTGGTGCCATGTTTTGCTGGAGTGTGATTTTTATAAACCTACATAGATACCTATTGATGTGTATATATGTAGCTATATAAAATCAACCTACATAATTGCTCACAGAGAGAATGAGGTTTATGTAGCAATTTATCACAGATTTTGTCAGTGAAAAGGAAAAAGAGTGATGATCCTGCCTCCAGCCATGGCTCTAATCTTTTCATGAAAGGAACTGTCAGATGGGCTTTGATTCTTCCTATCTAATTGTGTCAAAGAGTTTGTATCCTGTTTCTGGCAAAGAAAGAATGAAAACCAGTTTTTCTCTAAATATATATGCATGAAAAAAGAAACAGCCTGACTTATGAGGATTATTTACTGCTTTTCTTCCTTGAAATGTTCAGAGATCCCTGTCAGTGTTCTGAGATGTTAAATATTGCACATCAGCAAGTACAGAACAGTAAGCCTCAAAATTGCTCAAAAATAACAAAAAAAAATATGGACAATGCAACTATCCTCATTTTACAGATCAGAAAGGTCTATCTTAAGGATTATGGATTTTACCTAAGGCTGTAGGGAATCCTGGCTGAGCCTGCAATCAAATGCAGTGTGTCTTGTTCTAATATCTTATCTATGAAATGATGCTCACTTTTAACTCACGGTTCACCTATGGCTACAGTACATTGCAGTTCAAATAAGATTATTCTTGTGTGTGGATAGGGTTTTGAACAGCCTGGCAGTAGGTTGGAAAGGCACATCAGTAAATGTGTGTATAGGGGGATGAAGAGAGACACATCCGTCTGCTGTGGTGATGCAGCATCTACAACCAAGTGCATTATTTGGAAAAAGAGCCCATTAACAACAGCAAGCTTGAAAGCCAAAACAAATGACAGGATATGTGAAGGATTAGTTGGATAGAGCATCTGTTATTAATACTGAACAGTACTTTTTGAAAACAAATGTGAAGATTTAGCACAGTGGTGAGAATTAATTTTAATGCCCTTCCATGAAACAAAGTATGAATTAGTCACGCTCTTCTTTATTTAGAAGTAATATTTTCAGTTCTTGCTTGATGTGAAGCCTGAGTACAAATTCAATCCTAAGTGGAAGGATGGCTCTTTCTGATCCTCTAGAGGAGAGTGTGTCTGGTATGGCACAGCAGATCCCTCCTTTCAGGGGCAGTTAATGACATGCTTGATCAAGGAGAGGCAGGCTGGCTAATGCTCCTCTATTGAGTAGTAAGCAATGGAAAATTAGCAAGAAACTGTGCATGTTTGGAGAGATTTATTGATCTGATTTCCCTGCAGAACTGATTTCTCCATGAAAGCAATATACCTGTTCTCAGCACCCAAAGCATATCCACTCAAAGTGTAATTGAGTCTGGCAATTTTGATAAGCACAGATTGTTCTCAGAAGTCATTCTCAGGTGGCTCCAAAGCATGAGCACACCATATTGTGATTATGCATGTCTGTAGCAGACTGGGGTTTGAAGGGTTTCTAGAGTACCTTTCTTCAAAATCTGCAGCAATGATCCATTCCTTCTTAGAGTTTATTTGTCAGTCAACACTGACAGTTATGAATGTGACTCTGCTGAGGTCTGTGCAGTTTCCCCTTGACTGCAAACACAGTTTTACCAACTTCTCATCAGCTTGAGATCATGCACAGAAAGGTTCAATCTCAGCTATACAATAGATATGTTCATTGCTACAGCCTGTCCTCAGGTGACTCTTTATTTAACTTTGTAGCAGTAACATCCATGGAAGGATCATAGACCACAATGAATAAGTATATTTTATAGATGTGCTTGAGTATATTTATTATTTATAAATACGAGCTGTGCTATATATTGAATGCACTGCAATACCTCTAGCCCTTTTATCTGCTTTGGACACACAGCCAGGGTGAAAGGATACATCTCAGCAGGAGCACCAGAGATTGGCTTTCATTTCTTATTGTGTCAAGAATCTTGGTTGCCTCCCTTCCTCTGTTTAGACTGAAAGCAGGCACCAAGGAGGAAGAACGACTGAGGGAGCTGGGGTTGGTTAGCCTGGAGAAAAGGAGACTCAGAGGTGACCTTGTCACTCTCTATAACTCCCTGAAGGGTGGCGGTGCTCAGGTGGGTGTTGGTCTCTTTCTCCAGGCAGCAACAGACAGAACAAGAGGCCACAGTCTCAAGCTGCATCAAGGGAAATATAGGCTGGATATTAGGAAAAAGTTTTTCACCGAAAGAGTGGTAAAGTACTGGAATGGTTTGCCGAGGGAGGTGGTGGAGTCACCATCCCTGGATGTGTTTACAAAAAGACTGGATGTGGCACTTGGTGCCGTAATCTAGTTGAGGTGTTGGAGCATGGGTTGGACTCGATGATCTTGAAGGTCTCTTCCAACCTAGAAATTCTGTGATTCTGTGAAGGTGCCTTTCTGTGTGCTGATACTGAGGAAGAGGAGACAGAGATTTATGTAGTTTACAGCAGAAGACTTCTCTGACAAAAAGAAGACTAAAACCCCCATCTTTCTGCTTGGCTTTATGCCTTGCATCATTGAAATGCATTTGTAGATGGCATATTTGCTCAAATCTCTGGCTGTCCTTCTGTGAAGTGAGCAGCAATTCTAACTTGTTAACTTGCAAGTGGAAAGGTCACTTGTCTGTTTCTGATTAGATGGCAGGTAAATGGGCAAGATGGATTGTTGGTGTGTGACAGGAAAGACCAAGCAGCATTTCTTGGCTGCTCACAGGCAGGCAGATGTAAATGCAGAGCCACTGACTGTATTGCCTGGGTTCAGGGCATAGTGCTTGTGGTTTTTACAACATGGCAAACTCCTGGTTGCATTGAAGTTCCTGGCTAGATGAACCCAAATGGATTTGAGATTTTACTTAACAAAATTAATTCAAATAGTTTTAAGTCATATTAGTATGAACATATGCATAGGCAATATAATGTTCTTTTCTTCATGATCTAAAAAAAATCTCACCTGAAGACAGAAAATGCCTAAAAGACTAAAGTACCATAAACACCTTCTGGGATTCTGTCTTTGCAACTAGTACCTTGCCATGGTTCTGACAGTTGAAACTCCAGTGGACAAATTATTTTGCAAAATTCTATCCCCATGCATATGGATATTTTCACTTCCTGAAAGAGCAAGAATGGAAGAGCTGTGGGCTTTGTACTTTTGAATTGGTTAATTTGTATGGCTTGATATAGGATGAGAACTTGCTTACTTGTTGTGCTGTCATTTTCTGTTGATACTAAACCATCAGACTATATGATGTAGCACTAGTTGGCCAGAGTACAAGAGCAAGCAACATTTTCTAATAAACTAAAGCTGAAATGGGATGAGCTGCAGATTCTTCTCTTCTTTAATTGTCATGCTTTAATATCAGCCATGTAAAAAGTACTACACCCCCCAAAGAAATGTCTTAGCTTCAATTATAAAACAGCAGATGAATAGCTGCAATGATTTTTGATCTTAAAGCTACAGAATCCTCATCCATGAGGTGAGAAGGGCTGGGCTTTCCTCTCTGGGGTGTGGAGGGTGAAGATCTGAGTGGCAGGGATGTGTCCTAGTTATAGGCTGCCTTGTGAGGGGGCGCAGTGCTCGGGTTACCCTGGTGCCTGGGGTCCTGAGTGAGGCTTTGGATGAAGGATGAGAATGTTTTACATTTACATTCTTGTAGCCTTTGCAAATCCTGACATGGCTACATGGATGGAAGGAAAATCTGTCCATGAATTGTTTGTTTCTTGTGTGAGTAAGCTGAGTGTACCACTTGCTAGACTCCACAGAGAGGTATGTCTGAGTCCTCTGTCAGCTAACACCTGGATCAGCTCAAGATTTTCTTAAGCATAAGCACTAATGTTTGCTGCTGTTCTCTAGACCAGAGGAACAGGCTGTAAAGGCAAATTAGTCTGTTTTCTAGCACAGTCCTGTTCCTTTATGAAGGTAAGACTGTAGAACTAGTTTTTTCAAGTGAAAGTCATCACTGATATTTCTCACTTGTGTGTCTGTCCCCTTGGTGTGGTTTTGTTTTTTGTTGGTGTTTGTTTGTTTGTTTGTTTGTTTGGGTTTTTTTGCTTTGTCTTGTGGTTTTGGTTGGTTTTTTACCCTGTTTGTACTTCCTGTAAATCTCTGTGTTTCCACTGACTTCGCTAGGGTGCTTTGTATGGGAACTTTGCAGAATTGCACCCTTTATATCTTTTGAATTATAAATGAAGCAAATTGAAAATAGCATTCTTGCTTTTAAGCATTTCCCACGCACTAATTTTTCCTTTTGGCTACTTCTTGTGGTTAATTCTGCCATCAATTAAGAAATAAATGCAGGCAGCTACTGTCACTTGTACAAAGAGGGATGTAAAAGCTGACTACTTTAGGATACATTTAAAAAATCAGCTCGTGTACTGGTGCTGTTTTATACTGCAGTGACTAGAATAAGGTTATTATAAAGTTATGTAAAGGAAAGACTAATTTCCTGTTTCAAAAAACTGTGTAAGAAGGGCATGTGCCACTTTCCTAATTTCTCCTGTTGTCCACTGTTTATCATCTTCAAAGCTTCAGACATGTTTCCCTGTGAATTTTCCTCTTTGTGAGCATGTTTGAATAAACTTGATTTATCTGCACCTCAGTTTTTGATACATGTACTTTACAGCCCACACAGCCCTGACAAGATATTTTTTTCACTGTGTGAATTGTGACTGAATGTTGGAAGAGTAAGGATTTTTTACTTGCTACGTGAGTAAGTATATTGGATCAGCAGGACAAAGTACATTTTAATTAATTTTTAATTAATTTCCTATTCCCTAACATAACCTTTCAAGCAAAATCATAAAAGCTGCTTTTTAAGTAACACATGGAGAGAGCAGTTAAGTGTGTGTATGAAAGATTTTTGTGAGGCAAAACCACTACTTTCCCAGCTGGGATCTGCTTCCAAAATATAAATATATCAGAGACACACACAAAAAAGCATTTCTTGCATGACAGCAGTAGCAAGCAGGGGGTCTCAGACCATTTGCTGGTGAGCAAGATTACATATCATAAAGCTGTCATGAGCTGGCACTAATTTGACAGTTTGTTGGCTCAAGAGACTCCAGCACTGTGAATGCAGGGGATAGAAATGTTTCTGTGATGCCATGAGGTTCACGTGGAGGGCACTGATGAATGGCAGACAAATTGGATCCTTAAGTAAAGTTGTCTGCTGCTGGGGGTGGAGGGAGCATGTTAAACCTTACAAATTTTGGGTTGCAAAATGTGCACTGGAAGACAATGGAAGGATGAAGATGTTTTAGAAGTCGAAATATCTGGATTTTTGCTATTCTGTATCTCTTTGGTGGGCCAATTTTAAGTATTTTAACCTTGAAATAGGCTGCATACTTTGCTACTTTATAGAACTTGAAGTTTTTTATACCAGTCAAGACTTATCAGCTATAACAGACGAGTTTGGCCAATATGCAAGCTATTCTTTGTGTCTCAGAACAAAAGGAGGGAGAGTGTGTGTGTGTGAGTGAGTCTGGGAAAGAAAGTACATGAACAGATATCAAGGGGACTCTTCTGGGGAAAAAGTGATGGGTAGACAACAAGGGGGATGAATGAGGGGAAGAAAGAAGTGTTCATGGGCAAACCTGTGCAAAACAAGACTTCTTTTGTCAGGACTGTGTTTGCAAGGAATATCAGTAGAATATTTCAAAAGCCATTTTGCCATTCTTTCCTGACCATTAGTGAAATAATCACTGAAATATTTGCTAATGTATTTGTTGCACTTTCCCGCAAAGTGCCTCATTCATGGTCCTCTTGGGCTTATTCTCAGTCTTGCTTCCTAATCCATATGGAATACTGGGAACATTCAATGTGAATTGTCCAATTTTTTTAAGGTGCATACAGAAATGCAGCTTATTTCTGAAAACAAAAAACCCAAACAAGCCCCCCAGAAAACATTCTATAGCTTTTGCACACCTTAACTAAAGTAATTCAGGTGATATTTTCACAGATAATATTTACTTTGAGATCCCCACACGTGAAGTTGTATGTAATGTAAGCTTAGCATGGCTGCAGACATTTTTAGCAAGCACTGGAGATAGTGCTTCACAGTTTGATCATTTTTGTTTGCATGCATTGATTTTTAAATTTTTTCATTTAGCTGTTCAGTCAGATAAGCAAGAGATGAAACTATCTGTTTTTAGAGGCATGATATTTTTATTTTTTCTTCACTGTCTTCATGCTGTGCTATTTTGTACACAATTTGCCTACAACCATTGGGCAAAGAATCAGTCTGTTCTGTATTGTCTGCTCTAAATTAAATATTGACTGGATGTGCTGGTTTAACAGCAGAAACTTGCACCAGAACAAGACAATCTAATTTGCACACTGAAACTCCCTCTCACATAGGTTAAGGAACATATAATGACATATATGGACTCATTTTAGGCACAAGTATTCCATGTACACCCTAAACAGGTTTGTCAGGCAATGCAGTCCTAGACCAAGACAGTGTCTCAGGTATATGGGCTGTTATAGTGACCATGTCTTGGCAGAATATTTATTTCACCTCTTAGAGAATCTGCTAGAATTATTGCTGAGATATTTCAAGGTCAATGACTGTGCTCACTTTCAAACAGTGTGAGCAACTGAATTCCTACAGTAAATCCATATGTTATTTCAACAGTGGTTGCATAACTGAAGCAAATGGAAAAGTTACTGAGTGACTGGAGAGGTCTAATGCAGATGCAAGGAAAGTTCATCTCCAGCTGAATCTGCTGAATTGTCTTTCCTAGTAGCCTGAAATTGCATAAAAAATCCAGATTGAGGTTTCAAACCCAGAAAAGATGAAGGAAACTTAATAAAATCTATTTAATCAGGCTTAGGAGAAAATTTGCCCAGTTTTATCTGTCTATATCTATATATAAGAAAATGGAGACTACCTAGACTAGTCTTAGAAAACCAAGCCTGGGGCATTGTCATTACAACCTCTATCGTTAGTCTCTGGTAGGAAGATTGCATTTCAAAGGGTTGGGGAGTTACAGATCTCTGCACAGGTGAGGGTCTCAGCCTGACATTTGGACTAGAAGGAAACCTCCAGCTCATGTCTGTGTGCAGTTGTTATTGATTTTCTATTGCTTTCAGTGTCTGATGTGCTGAGGTGAGGAACACAAAAAGGGCAATTGTTTGTGCCTGTTCAGTGCCCAAGAAAATCCGTGTCTAAGGTACATTGAGTTGCTACCAAGACTAAGAAATAATGGAAGTTAAAAATCAATATTTTGCTTAATTTATATTCCCTGAGCTTCCTCCAAATCACTGATGTGAATGAAGGGACTGTTCTCCCATCAGGAGTGGTTGCTCACTTTAACTCTTCCTATCAGTCTGTACTTGCTGTTTGGTTTTGAAAACCATGAGGTGAAGTAAGCAGTTGCAGGACACTTATTTAGTAATGCCATAGGCTTTATTTTATGACTTGATGTATGTAGATAAATATTAGAAAAAGGCTAAAATGTATTCTGTATTTTGAGGAGCTTAGGCTCCTTCCAGAGTAAAGGAACAATGAAGAATATGAACTGACTCTGTGTCTCTTCTCACAGACACAGGTACCCAATCTCAAATGCAGTCTTTGCTCAAGTGTCTCTGTGTTTAAACTTGAACAAGAAAACCTCAAGCCTGCAATAATAAAACACTTCAGAAATATGGGTTCTGAGAGAAAAGAAAAAAGTAGTTATATATTGTTTTCCAAGAGAGTCCTGAAAAAAATAGGTTGATTTTTTTTTTTTTTTTTTTAGTCACACCACAGGATGTCTTGGGCTAAAATTATTTCACTAACAAAAACCACCACTTATGGGAAGTGAAACAATAGGTGTAAACTACTGAGGGCAGGCTGCTGCTTATTTGCCCACATGGTTACATCTCATTGTTTGTCTGTGTTGCAATAAAGTTGAGCTTCAAATGGAAAAGCACAGTAGTTTCTAGGCAAGGGCTTAAGTAAACAGGGCTACATGCTGACAGTTGGTCACTTGGTGGTAATAGGATATGAGTGACACCCTATGGAAAATGCCCTGTTATTAGTCAGCTAAATGTTGTGAGCTATAAAAAAGAAAAGGCAGAACAACCTATTGTAGACAATGCATGGAAAGTGACCTCCCTTTGAAAACAATTAGACATAAAAATCCCTTTTATTCCTGAAATGTACAGAGCTGGGATCAGGGGTGTTTGCCACTTTCACAAGTCTGTGTTTGGGCACTACCTTTTGCAATATTGCAGAACTGCAACCAGACACAGGAACTGCTTCCAGGTGGAGGCAGTTGTTTTAACACCATTTCTTTGCTGAAGTATCTGGAGCTGAAGTAGAACTGTGGCAGCTGGGTACAGTGACCTGATTCTCAGTCTGGTAAGAGACTCTCGCTTGGGCTATGATACACTTACCTGGGACAAAATGTGTAAGAACCCACCAGGGAAGGAGCACAACAATTGTACTCTGAGAAAATGCCTGAAAATCAGTATACAAGCTTGATTATCCAGTTTTGAAAGCTGTCCCTGCCTTGGATGTGGGCACGCAGGTCGCAGTCCCAGTGTCTTTGTGAGAGGAGATAAAAAAGTTACTGGGTACAACTGAGAGACAAGGATTAAACAACACATTGTTTTGGCCCTCCTTTTCCTACCAGAAAAATTGAGAGTCCAAGCTTTCCATGCAAAATTCCAGAAGAGACCTGGAATTGGTTTCTCAGCAAGACACAAAATTCAACAGATGGAGATGGTTGCCTACTGAGCTACTCTATGAAGGGAATTAGTAAGCCAAATTAGATGCACACCTACACATTAAAACTTATTTCCATCCCAGGTGCCCAAAATGTAGATTATTTTTTTTTTTAACTGGGACTCTTGCAGTGGTTTAAATAATAATAATGAAAAAAAAACAAATTTAAAAAAAACCGAACACAACCAACGAACCACCCGAGAAACTAACAAAACCCCCATACCATTATAGCAAAATACTGAGTTATTTATCAGTTTTCCTTTGTAAAACAGGATTGTCCAGAGTATGCAGGTTGCTAGGGTTGTCCTCCTTGCCTCTGTCTGGCAAGGACTCTGCCCCCATCCTTGCTGGAGGTGTGCTGTGTGTGACTGGAGGCCCTTTTATCTGGAGGTTTTATCAATCTCCTGCTGAAGCTGGCCTGTTCTCTGAGGATCCAAAAGGGACTCTCAGGATTCAAACAGAGTGAATGGAAAAGGAATGGGGGGTATTTAATGAGCTGTAGGAGGAAATCCTGTAGTGATGAGTCTTATAAAAGTCACTTCTGAATATATTCAGAACAGGAGCTTTTTTCTTTTCTGGGTGAGTGTTCTCATTATTAGGATATCCTAAAAATGCATGCATGAGGCAATGTCACTGGGGTTGAAGCTGATGATAAACCTTACTGATAGTATGGAGTTAAACTTATTCAGTGTACTGTGGGAATGTCTGCTAGGCCAGGCCCTCAGTGAAAATATTTAGAATAGTTACAAGTACTTTGCCTTATGTGTTTTAACAAGATAGAAATGCAAAGTTCTGGATCCTTTGGTCTTCCTCACCTACCTGATGTGCATTGCAGAAGCCAAGCCCTAGGCAAATGGGCAATTTGGGATGTTGAAAACCAACTTATTGGAGGAGTTTAGGCAGTAAGTGAAAGCTATGATTACAATAATCATGAGCCTATGATTAAAATTTTGGCTTAGGTTCCTACATTGTAGTAACTTCGACTTTCAAAACAAAAATCCCTCTTGGATCTCACACTTGGTTTGTTTTGTACCTCACTTTTCTGCGCATGAAGTGGAGGTGAATGATGCAGATTTCATGGCAAGAAGGAAGCTGTGATAAGTATGAACATTTTTTAGCTGATGGATTTTAAATGACAGAAAGGAATGGATTTTAAATGTTCTCTATAATGGCAAATCTTTGCAAGGCCTTGGATACAATAAGGAAATGTTGATTCTGTTTGGCTCAGCTACCACAAACCAAAAATGAAGTCATAGAACAACAGCAGTAGCAACAAATCATTAAAACAAACTTTAGGCCAACTGGTGACTTGAACCAAAACTTTAAATTATATTTGTTATCGGGTTCTTTTGTGAATGAGTAAAATCTTCACTGGCTCTGAGATGCAGTTAGTGCCCAGAAGGAGCAGGGAATTACGCCATAATTAGAAAAAAAATGCATGGGTGGGGTATTGGGAGGAAGCAATTTTGCTTAATTTACTGCTTATATTCTTATCCCCTTTTTAGTAAGTAACCATGCAGATCACACCCCCCTCCCCCCGCACTGTTCTTAGTCAGCTCTGCTTACATCTGTGCTTGGTGTTAAGCATCTATTCTGGCTGTTATCTCCTCTTAGGCTGCACAGGATCAAACCTTGAAAGTTCAAGGCATTCCATCTGCCTTCTGTTAATTACCATTTTTTTATTCCTTATGATTCTGCTTCTTTCTAGGGGAGGTTTTTTAATATTGCTTGTAAAGGACAATTTTCTCTAGTAAGATAAGTAAGCACAAGGCATGTATTGATCTTTTCATGACCTTTCCTAGTAATAACATGCGAGATGTACTGCTACCTTCAAAGAACAGAGTGCATTTTCTCAATATCATGGAAGATTAAATATTACGCTGTGAAACGTATAGTTGATTTAAAGGCACGTAAACACTTTTTATGGCACTTAAGAACTTTAGACAAAGATGTGGGGCTAGAAAACAGAAGAAACATCATAAATTTGAAAAAAAAAAAACCCAGCCATGACAAGCCAACGAAACAATCCAACCAAAAATTCAACCCCCCATCATTTGAGTGTGTTTGCACATGAAATTCAATGGTAATGCTAGTAAGTTGAGTAGGTTTACAAATACTGTAATACCAAAAAATACATGTATATTTTTACTTACTATCCACATATTTCTTGCAAGAAAACCGGGCACTGGCAAGGGAAGTGGCAGGCCAGTATCACTCATGAAATCTGCCCGGGGTGCTCTGTAAAGGCAGCACGAGCCTCTCTCCACATCTAATTGTTTAATTTCCATTTCTGCTGAGACTTCCTTGTGCTCATGATCAGCAGTGGGTGCTAGATCACAAGGCAGCTGTGGGCTTACCACAGAGTTGGAAGTTCTCTGTGGGAAGCTGAGGGACAGGCCTGTACTTGGGCTTTGTTGGTGTGCTTTGTCATGTTTTGTTGGTGCTCCAGAACTAGATTAAAACTGCTGAGTTGTTGCAGGAGCGCTGCATTGATCCTGGAAACCTGGTCTGAATAGCTGTGCGCTTTGCCCAGCAACTATCATCTGAATTTCCTTGTTTAGCAGTGATGCAGCTTGTCTTTCTGCTTGGATTTGTTAGTTCCAGTCTCACAAGTGTTGTAGATGCAGCTAGGCATGGGTGAAGTATAGACTGAAGTATTGTAATTCTCCTACATGTCTGTTCTTCCTTGCTTTTTCTCTTTACTCCTGATTATTATTTTTTTTTTCTTTTCATCCACCAACCAAATGGATGAATTCAAAACTTAATGCAATGAGCCAGCAGGAAGGTACAGTTCCTTAGAGACAGGTCTGGAAATCTTTATCTGAGAGTTTTCTGTGAAAACTCATTTTCTCCACGTGTGCAGGAGAGGAGGACAGTGCTTTTAGAAAAGAAATCTCTAGAAACAACTTGTATTCTACTGCACTACTTTTAATCACACCACACAATGTGTTAAGACCTCAGAAAGCCAAGTATCATCTTACTCTGATTTTTCTTCAGGCAATTGACCAGAAGAATGCTGAAAAATTTTCAGCTGATGAAATACTTCTTTGTCAGCTTCAGCATTTAGAGCTTCCTCTGAAAACAAACTCGGGGGAGCTGTCTTGGTGAGCAGACCACAGCACAATAATCACTGCTACAGATATAGATCTAATTAGGATGTAGTCCTAATTAGAATGCATTGAAAAAGTTGACCATATGGTGATAAGGATGGATAAATTGTGAAAGCTTCTTGCCTAGTGTAGAAAAATACACTTTTTTTTTAAACAATCTTTAGGGATTCATGGCTGCCAAAGATGTTTTTTGATTAAAAACATAAGAAAGTACCACATTTAAAAGCTGAGGACATGTAGTACTTGAGAACACAGTGGCTGATGCCTGACCCGAAGTAGATGTGCTCTGTTACAAAGCAAAGTTGAGGAAGTTGTAGAAACCTTTATTTTTGTTTTGTTTCTAAGAGTTGCTGTAACTGTCTGAACACAGAAGCTGGTGCCAGTTCAGGCAGAATCATCATAAAGCCACTCCCACCTTTCCCATGCACCTGCAAGTATTTTTTAAAAAAATATTTGAAAGGTACCATCGCTTTGGAATTCTCATTTTCAATTCGTTTGCACCACCACTTCCCTTCATCTTCCAATATGAATTGTCTGCTTTGGAATGTCACAGCTTGTGTGTGAGTATATTCATGTTCACAATACTTTGCTTGTCTTAAAGCAGAAGTAGCTGTGCAGTATGAAACCTTGAGTAATGTCAAGATTAACGTCCAGGGTTTCCTGGAATTTATTCTTTCTTTTTCCTGATTTCTATTACCAGATGAGCCCTATTTTTCCTGGGACACAGCTATAACTAGTCCAATAAAAAATAATAGCCAGAAATATACAGGGAGGAATAATAATATTTCACATTTGCCACTAGAGAGCTGGAAGGAGCTTCAGACAGACCAATTTTGTCCTTACAGCTGCCTGCTGGCTGTTAGCTTTGAAATTGTTACAGAAAATGTGGGTAACTGTCCTGAGACCAAGTTCATTTACTGCACTCTGAAACCACAGTAGAAAATGCACTGTAGAGGCTTTTAGAGGGGAAAGCATCACCCAGAAGGGCTATGTCAGATCTTCTGGTTGGTTGTCCTGATCGCAAAGGATGGAAAGGAGCAATGAAGTAAAACCCAGTGTTTGGATTTTGTATCAGTCTTACTATCTTTGAGATAGAGACATAATAGTTCTGGTTGAAAAGATGTCGCCACGTCAGGCCAAGGATGGGTAAGTTGGTCTCATAGTCTGGGTGTGAAACCATGGTACTTTGACCAGAGTAATTTTCTTGACAAGTAAAACAAAGGGCTGAAGTTGGTGTGCTGTTGCCAGGGTTGCCCTATAGAGAGAGTTGGGTCGAAGCAAACGCAGGTCCAACCAATTTGGTCACCACTACGTTCTTCTTTTATTTCATCTAAAATGGCAGCTTATATACATTTCTATATAGTTTACAAAGTCAGTAGCTTTGTCATTGGCACACAGCAGAGAGAAGAATGCAAACACACATTGTTGAACTTACTTTTAAGGTAGCTAACACATGCTTACTAACTACTCTATACAGTGACCTTCACAATCCCATTACTTTTCCCTGCCACCTTAACATCGAATTTCAACTGCGCCACAACTTCACTAAGTAATTCTAACTGCGTCAAAGGTTTTACAGACCTCAGTCAAGGCCTCAGGAAGGCCTCAGCTGGGGTAAATCAGGTCTGGGCAGCTCATTCCCAAGAAAACCTGCTACAGGTGTGCCCCAGGATCCCCACAGAATGGCTGTGACAGAAACAAAATTGATTACTGAAGAGTTGAAAGTAAGAACCCAGGCACTTGTAGGTGTCTGGTATATTTGCTTGTCTTCTCCCTCTCACCCTCCCTTCTTGCAGAACATTAACTTTTATTAGGTATTTGATGCAACTACCAAAATCAATCATTTCCAATGATTCTTTGTGGATTTGGGGATATTTTAGACAAATATCCAATATTTTTGGAAGATAAATATACCAATAAACTTTATAAAATTGCTTTTACCTGTTTTTCTGCATTACTAATAGCATTAAAAAAAGTGAAATATCAGTTAACTAATTTGCTCTTCCTCTAGACTTGCTGGACTAATGAGTAGAATTGTCCTCTTCCTTTACTTTGATCCTCCTGGACTAGTACATCTATCCTGCTTTTCCTTCCTCTTAATGGCACGCTCAGTTAAAATGAAAATACAGCCTAAGCATTTGTATTGTGAAAAATTATTCTCCCTCTTCACTTTCTTCTAAAACAATCATAAACATGACTGAAGTATGTGAGTTTCCTGCTGTAATAAATGAATAAAAATATCTGGCCAAGACTGGCCCCAATTCATGTTTTGATAGCTCACTCACTTCACTGACATTACTTCAGGGATGACAGTGATGTCCCTACAAATCTACATGACAGTTAGGTTATGGAATTTTTACTAATTTATTCTCTATGCACTTGTATTAATTTTGTTCCAAAGACATGTATTAATATAATTGCATTATTAGGTGTAGAATAGCATTCAAACAGTATATTTAACCACTTCTTCACCTTAATACCAGACAAGTTTCTAAAAATTCTTTCTAATGTCATTTCATAAACTCTAGCCAAGAACAGACAGTATCAATCTTTTGTCTAATGTCTGAGTCCTTCAAATATTTCTTTTCTCTTGCCAAAAAGAGTGAGGAAAATATATGATGACAATAATTCAGAAGCTTAGGCAAACATTTAATTTGTAATGCAGACAGGATGGCTGATACACAGTTAATGTTGTTTGTGGACATGAGCTGCTGCTTGAGTTTTGACTTTCTGTAGGTAGCTACACACTTTCTTCCCCTTCTGTACTCTGGATTATGTTCTTGCCTTCCAGCAGTCCTCACTTTATACTCAAGGACCCTTTTCTTATTTAATATATCCATGAATAAATGGAGGATATGAGTAAGAGAATGTGAGTTTCTGGAGAAGAGGTGTGTACCATGAACAGGGATGTACATGGTGTGAGAGCAGGCTGTCTATAACATGTGGGCATGACATTGAGTTGAGTGCAGACTCAGGCCTGACACCAGCAGTCTGCTTTGAAACCTGAACTTAGTAAATGCTTAATACAGGTGTGTTTTACATTAGATTGCTCTGAGGACTTGCCATTTTCCTGCATGTCCTCAGTTAACTTTAATGGGCTTCTAGTAGAGTTAAATTTTGAGAAATTAAAAATAAAAATGTAAAAAAGGACTTAAAAGTGTCCTGGATAATTTTGACTCAATCGATTTAAACATATCTATCTACCCTTTGTTTTAAAAATAATTTCATATGGACCACTGAATATATGAATGTATTTTAAGAATATGAAACTACACACATTTAAAATTCAGTTCAGTTGCACGATTCTCATTCATTTTCCATTTGAAAATTTCACATATTCCTATCTCAGAAGGCAAGCAGGTATACAATGATTAGGAGACCTTTTATTACTTCCTTTGCCAGGTACACAATTCAGAGGTAAATTCTTCTGCCAAGGAAATGGTTTTTATAGAAATATAGGTCCTGTATTCAGGAGTTTTACTTGGATTAAGTAAAAAATTGTCAGTCACATCTGGATTGACAGGTTCAAGTGCTTTCTGCCATTCTTTTCCTTGCACCTTTCTCAGCTCTTTTCCAGGCCACCCCTGTTAAAACACACTCACAAACAACAACAATAACAAAAAAAGGCAGTAAAGGACCTCCTTTTGTCCCAATTAACTTCTTCTACCTTGCTGAAGATACAAGGAAGTTTGCTTTTTGTTGATTTTCTTATGTGCTTCAGAAGCTGTGTTTAATATGAGGAAACTGAGCTTTAAAAGAATTGGAGGCTGCTGCTTTATAATGGAGTTGTAGGTTGTGGGGAGGAGTTGGTTAATGGAAATGATCTGTCTCAGCTCACTCAACATTTCCATTATGAAACTTTTCATTAAATGCTTGTAATGTTGATTGATAGTAAATATTGGGTCTCTGCTTGCCGATTCGATGCATGGCACAGCACAGGATTTCTCCTGCAGCAGGCAATTAACAAAAAAAACCCTCCAGCTCCTTTTCAATTATTTTAACCTGTCAGTCTCTGATTCACCACACCGCGCTTCAAATTGTCTTGCCTCTGAAATTTTAGTGAAGATAAACAAGTTCCTGTATGAAAAATTTCAATAGAGCTCTTAAATATTTTCTTTCCTTTTGGTATCACTGATTTTTCCTTTTACGCCTGGGGACAAGAGGGTGTGATGGTGCCATGATTTCAGCAAGAGAGGTTCCCAACACCACTTGAAATTCAAAGGTCCTATGAATGCCTTCAGGGAGATGACAGAGCTGATATCAGATACCAAACAGCCCTGCAGCTGAAGAAAAAGAGTGGGTGCTAAGGAAAACAAGGTGAAGAATACCAAACTTTAAAAACATCCCTTGAAGATTTTAGCCTTTTCCTTGAGAAGCTGAAAAATCTGAGAAAGATCTGTGCTTTTAAATCACGGTGTGTGCACTGATTGTGCAGAGCACACTGTGGGGTGAGAGAAGTTTTTTATGGGTTTTGGAGACACTAACACGCTAATCAACACATTCTGTAATTTTCCTATGTGCATTCAAACCAAGGTGAATTGTGTGTAATTTGTATTGAAATTCTAGTTATTCTATTTACTACTTACCTGTATGTAGAGGAGTAATGACTGTCAAGTCATTACTTGCAGGTTTGATAGCAGATTTGCCAGATGATTGCTAGTTACTCTTTTACTAACTGAAAATAAAAGAATGAAGCCTTTTTGGAGGAGGAATGGGAACAGTTAGACCTGAAACTTCACAGAAAGAAAGGATTCTTTTCAACATCACATTTTTCAAAACACTTCTCATAGCTGAAATGTTATTCCTGTATTCATTTAATTTTAAATGTGTCTAGTTTCATATTCTTAAAATACATTCATATATTCAGTGGTCCAAATTAAATTATTTTTAAAACAAAGGGTAGATAGATATGTTTAAATAGATTGAGTCAAAATTATCCAGGCCATTTTTAAGTCCTTTTTTACATTTTTATTTTTAATTTCTCAAAATTTAACTCTACTATTTTGACCATAGGCACATTTGCTCCCCCTCCCATCCCCATCAGTTTTCTTGAGACAAGAAGACTTTCAGCTAACAGAATTTATAATTTAGTTCTTTGACAAGGTCAGTGTCTGAAGCCATGTCAGTTAGCTGATCCACAAAAAAATACGTCATAACTATGCATATATTGTAAATATGCATATAAGTATGTACATAAATTACCAGAGAGCTCATCGTGCAATGAAAGAGACTGATTTTAATAACTTGATTTATGGAAACTGTTCACAAATAGTTTGGAGTGTTATCCAATAACCCACAGAGGTGGTTGAAAAATCCGATTTCCTCTCAGAAGTACCTTATTTTGACAACAACACAGGTGTAAAGATCAACTCTGTTTTTAGTGAATATTAAGCATTAGAGCTGAATTAATATATTAGAGTTCAATGCAACCCCTTACTTTCCAAAGGTCCCCTTTATTGACTATTGCCCTACTAACCTGTTCCATGGCAGGAAAAATGAGTGATCATTTGCAGTAAAATATGGTGAAAATACCTGCAATCCTCCTGTTCAATTTCACTTGGCCTTCTCTGTAAGACTGTGCTTTCATGCTACATTAATTCTGAACTTAATTGAGTGCTGTCATCTGTGTGCCATTTCACTGCAGGGATTGAGCCTGGAAAAAAAAGAAAAGCTTTATTTATGGAGTAGGGGAATGTGTTGGCAATTACTTCTTGAAATGAAGGAGCGTGCTTCTGTAACAAGTATGCTTTCGTGCTACCTGATTAGACTAATTGTGAAAGTTGGTGTAAAAGCAACTAACATTATCCTATATTGTTAATGGCATGGCTGAATTAAGTTTTCAAAGTATTAACAGAAATGTAATGTAGAGAGCATTTGTAAAGCACATTTCTCTGAATTTCCAGACACTGTTCTCTCTCTTTTCATATCCTGATTGCAGGAATCGAGTTGTCAGGTACTGAGCAAACATGTGTAAACGTGTGCATTTTGGGGCCTGAGTTGTGGATTTTGCTTAGATTTTGGGTTTGTTTCTTGTGGTTTATAATTTTCTTTCTTGATCCTGAAAATGTTTAAACTGAACGTGTGTGTGTGTGTATAATCTTGCTGAGTGTTGAGAAGGCTGCAGGGTATCTTCAGGGCAATGGTTCCTGACAGTGCTTTGTTTGAGAGCTGCTGTGGAGCTTGTTGTAGAAACGGTTCCTGTCATACCTGGCATGCTCAGTCACCCAGGGGAGCACTCTGCTGGTTCACATGATGTGATTTGTGAACTCCTGTTTGGGAAGTAAGAGGCATTTTATTACCTTAGCTAGCAGGTGCAAATGTATGTAAGTCTGTGAAATGTGGCAGACTCTTGCTTCCCTACTACTGTGAACTGTAAAGGTTTTATTCAAGTCACATATAAGTCATGGTGAAACTCGTCTTGTACAGTGCAGGTATCACCTTGCCCTCCTAGAAGAAGTGTTACAGGGATGAACATTTCAATAAACAAGCCTTTTTTGCTCTTGTCTGATTTTATAAAAAAGAAAAAAAGTGGGACTTTTGGCAATGAGCTCACACTTGCTAGGGCCTGGATTGTTGTCTGTGTTAAAAGGGCATACAAAGCACTGTGCCAACTGCTGGGAAGAAAATGAAACCTAGCCCAGCCAAAACCAGGACAAACTTTTGAGGGGTAATTGTGGTTTTTCTTATACTAGTGAGAAAAGATCTAATGACCAACCAAGAACAGCATTGTAGGTCAGAACATTTAGTTTGGTTCCTCTCTGTATTTGTTTTGTCATTTCTAAGCTCCTCTTTACGTGGAGTAAAACTGTCCCTGATGTTACTTCTCATCTGCCTTCTATGAAGACAGACCATAAGCCCAAAGACTTGTAAGGTTCCACCTTTGCTAAAGCAGAGTCCAGCCTGAAATCAATCTCAGTGACAAAAGTGGAGTTTCTGCTGGTGAGTTTCATTTTCTAGCGAGCAAAAATCACACAGAGTGGCTGAAAATTCATAAAGCAGAGTTTGGTCCAGAAAGAACAGAATTATTTCTCCTTTTGAATTCCAGCTGGAATTTTCAGCAGAGAA
The DNA here is from genome assembly GCA_013399915.1 of Illadopsis cleaveri. Classification (NCBI taxonomy): domain Eukaryota; kingdom Metazoa; phylum Chordata; class Aves; order Passeriformes; family Timaliidae; genus Illadopsis; species Illadopsis cleaveri. The sequence goes on from VXBB01023389.1 coordinate 187,266, forward strand.
GTAACTGTCCCCCTTGGTTACATGAACACTATCTCCCAGAATAGATTCTGCCAGCCCTTTTTAGGGATTGTGAGCCTTATAGGCTTGGAATAGGTAATTTTTCCTTTCATTTGTACCCAACAGAGCAGAAAATGCTGTAAAGCCCTCGAATTTAATAGGTTATATAACAGCCTTTGTATGCCTCTTAAACTCTATTCTCATCCCATGGTCATTGAGCATTGCCCATTTTCTGATTTTTATACACCCGTGGGACATACACTTCAATCCAAGAGCTTGTAACAGAGAATGCTTTACCAGTAAAATTCATTATACTCTTCAAGAAAACAAAATAACTCCCCCCATTCTTTTTTGATGAGGAGTGGCACTAAAGATAAATCTGGTTTTGAGGGCATTCTTTCTGCATGGTAGGAGTGCCCAAGGAGGCAATTTTATGTTTTATAAATTATAAGGCAAAAAACCATCACAAACCTGGCAACTTTTAACTTTTTGATGCAGAAATGCACCAGGAAACCAGTGTTAGTGAAAATGTTTTAATACGTTTCTGTGAAGTTTGGGACTTTTATTTTACTGTGAAGAGGGACAGATAGGAGGTTTTGCAAATTCTGGTACCTGGTTCTAAAACCTCTGTGCTCATCTCCTTTGCAATCAAGAGTTAAAACTGATATAAACTTTGTGTATTTCTTGGTTTCCTTGACTTCACAGAATCACAGAATTTCTAGGTTGGAAGAGACCTTCAAGATCATCGAGTCCAACCCAGTTCCAACACCTCAACTAGATTACGGCACCAAGTGCCACATCCAGTCTCTTTTTAAACACATCCAGGGATGGTGACTCCACCACCTCCCTGGGCAAACCATTCCAGTACTTAACCACTCTTTCTGTGAAAAACTTTTTCCTAATATCCAGCCTATATTTCCCTTGACACAGCTTGAGACTGTGTCTTCTTGTTCTGTCTGTTGCTTCTCTTCAGTTTCCAGATTCTGATCTTTTGTGATTATGGCTGTTGTGGGATTACAAGCAGTGAGATGAGAATGGGGGGAGTACAAGCATACAGAACAACATGACTGGTTGTAAACACAAGCTGCAATCTCCTTCATGCTGCCTTAAGGTAACACCCACTGGCTGCTCAGTTAACAAGCAAAGCACATCCACCAGAGCCTGGGGCAACTGATGTGTTGGATTATCTAAAGCACAAGTGGGTAGATGGGTGACAGAGCACATTCAGCCACGTGAGATTATTTTCAGAGCAGTATCAGTGTAAACAATACTTTTCCAATAGGAGAATGGATTTCCATAGTACATGCAAATGAGAATGACTTTTGGAATTAGCACATGTAAAATAATTGAGATTCTCTTCAGATTCTTGTGTTTAAATCAGCTTTACTGTTCAAATGTCTTATTCATACACAGCATATGGAATTGTAACACATGCACACCTGTGCTGCCTTGAAACCTCTCACCCAGGCTGTCCATATGCCAGCATCTCCTTTGAGGAATTAAATGGTGATAGTTCACCCTATGTTTTAGAGATTAAATTTTAGACAGGTTTCTGCTCGACCACTGGTACAACATGGCAACAGACAATGTTCTCTCTCAAGACCTGGTTATTTTAAGGGTCCTCTATGATGTGAAATGCACAGTTACAGTACACACTTTTATTTTTCACAGGGAGTTACTTACATGCTGAAAGTGGATTATATTCCTAGAAACCACTGTCTCACACCGATGCCTTTTTGCTCTTTTCCCTTAGTCTGCTCCTTCTGGATGGCAGGAATTAGCTAAGTTCTTTAGACATTTGTTGCTGTAAAACCTTAGTTTCTGATAGCTCAATTTGTTATGTGCCTTCCCAGTGCAGAAAAAGAAGCTGTCTTTTATATATCTGGACTTGACCGCTTAACTTAAATAGAAGGATTAGTCACAGAAAAGAAACTTAAATGGGAGATATGAGTTTAATGTCAAAATATTACCTATTTCCCTTGTGCGTGTATTTTCTGTAGAAAGATATGGGTATTGTGTAAGGGTTTTATAATGCTGCCTTTATAACACAATCTAATGACTAATACTATTGTTGGGATTGTTCTGGGTTATTGGATTCTGCACAAGTGTCACTTTAAGACATGGAGAGCTTCCTTAGAGAGGTATTAGGTCCATTGTTCTCAGTGTTAAAATTTCACTTATCAGTTCTCCCCACACAGATTGTTAAGCAATCCTAGGGGAGGAGAAGGAAAAAAGTCAATAAAATGTTGATAAAGCAAACTCCAAACTCTGTCTCTTGCATAGTCTTTTGTGCATAGAATTGCTTGAAACTGTTGAACTCTACTGGAAGATTAATCATTTCTACTTTCTGTAGCAAAGGGGATCAGATATTGTGGGAAGAACACCATTGCCAGATTCTGGTAAATAACATAAAGGGACAATCTAGTGATGCAAGGGTTACTGCCTCTGAAGTACTTGTGTTATAGGTCTTTTATTCCATTTTCTCTAATTTTCTACAAGGACTGTGAAATAAAAAGCATCCAGCTACTTTCCTTCTAATAAACATCTTCGATTGAGTCTTCCCATAGCAAAATGAGATAAAAAAAGATTAAACTTATTTGGTAGGGGGAAAAGGCTGCAGAATCATGCTTGACTAGGATGGGAGCTGTGGGTGAGAGGAGGACTTAAGTCACTATGTGGATAATTTTATCCTAATGGGCTGAAAGTCAGATGTTATATATGGTAGTAATTAAAATATTATGTTACAATTCTGCGAATGGCAATCTGTTTTTCTAATCAATAAACAGTGTCAAACAGCTGAAGAGCTGCAAGTTACAATTCCCCAATCACATGTATGGGGTTATTGCATTGCAACTGCATAGTTAATCAATTGACTAACATCTGTGTCTCTTCTGTTAGATGCTGGGAGTTTTTTAAAATTCCTGACTAAGACTGAATGCTGGTAAGCTTCAGCAAGACTCTGAAAAGTGCTAATACAGTTTCTGGTTTTTTACCAGTGGGAAACTTAAAGTCAAAGTCTGAATTGGTAGGCTTTTCTTGAGGCCAGTGTGGGATGGGATCTGGACTTTTCTAGAGGTGACATGCACCAATCTAGGGAAAGAGGAGAGGAAAATTACAATATTCAATTGCTTCATGTTTTTTTCATCAAGGGTATTGCCAAGCAATTTTATCATTTGCACCACTCCATATTGCTTGGGAAGACAACATTGTGACTCAGTAAACCAGTGTTTTTAAAACACATTGCCGAAGAGATTCACCTTCCAAGGCAGACCTTAAAGTGAAGGAAAATCCTCCATTGATTCACTAATTAAGATATTTACATGGTAGCTGCTGAATTGTTCAGCAAGGCATTTATATTGTCTGGTTGAATTACCTAAAGCCAATTGAGATACTTCATGGTAAACAGTCTGTTCTTGTGGTATGGCTGCTGGCTGGTAGAAAGCCAATTAGAGTCAAAGAGCGTGAAATTTGGAAAGAGAGGTATGTTAAGGATGTTACTAGCTCTGCTTCCTATAAAAAGCAGAATACACAATGGATCTAAAATAAATGCAGGAACAGATCACAGTCAGTGTGGGAAACCAGCAAGGAATTGTGTTAAGAGTTTAAAAATAATAAAATCGGTATATATAGAAAGATAAGTTGTACCTTATTGCCTATGGATATTATAAGGGCAGATGAAATAAAGTGCCTTAAGGGGGGTGGGTGCTGCCTTGAAACAGTAGACATTTTAGGAGCAAGAGGAATGCTGGAAAACAAATGGTATCCTGTGACAGCTGGATCACAAACTGCCCTAAGTGAAAGGTGCTTTCCACAAGGCCATTAAGATGCTGTTTAGAAATGGAAATCGCTGTTCAGTTGGCTGCATTTTAGTCTGTAAGAAAGTGAGTTTATTTGCGGAGTAGTTGTGCCGATTTTGAGACTGGGAGGAGGTGGTGGAGGAGACTGCGTGATAGAGAATGGTGGGCATTAGGTAGGCAGGAAAACTCACTGGCTCCTTACAATGGGGCACCTCCCGTGTGCTTATCCCATGACCCAGCCCAACGAAGCAATCAGGAAAGCTGTGGGTGGAGGGAAACGCCATGGCCTGTTGCAGCCATCGCCTCCTCAAGCGTTTCCCGCCACAGCCGCGTGAGGGGAGGCCGCTCCCGCTCCGCTCTGGGCAGGGCAGTGGGCCTCTGCCCACGCTTTTACACCACAGTGCCCAGTGTTGGGAGATCAGTATGGGAGCCCTGACAGGGAGGTGACAAGGTAGAGCATGCTGAGGGCCCTGCAGGGTTAGCGTTTGTTGCGGTGCATGATTCGGGTTTTTCAATTTTGTATATGTTTCTAGTTTCTTGTAATGGTATGTCCCCTTTCTCCCTACCCCCCATCCCATTCCCTGTGATATCTCCCTGACCCATTTGCCCAGGTAGCCCAAAGCACCCACCCATACCCATTGTTCTTGCTAAGCACCCAAGTTCTAAAGCCAACCCCCCCATCCCAGAGATTGGTCCAAAAGTTACCCTCTGCCCAG
>VXBB01023389.1:192311-249132 GCA_013399915.1 Illadopsis cleaveri
ACCCATTTGCCCAGGTAGCCCAAAGCACCCACCCATACCCATTGTTCTTGTTAAGCACCCAAGTTCTAAAGCCAACCCCCCCATCCCAGAGATTGGTCCAAAAGTTACCCTCTGCCCAGGGTACTTCCGAAGGGTACTTAAGAAAGTAACAGAGGCCCAGTCGCCCTCTTGCTGCTCCTGCTCCTGCCCTTGCCTCCACTCCTGCGTCCCTTCGACTCCGGCCGTGGATCCCCAAGGAATAAACATCTGCTAACCCCATGCCGGAGTCTGCTCATTCTTTCAAGGCCTCAGACCACACTGCCAGGCTGAGATCAGAGCAAACCCACAGAACATTCGTTGTGTACCGTCCAGAGCAGAGCTAGCCAAGAAAGCAACTCAAGGACGGACATAGCGTTGCGCTTCTGGTCCCAGGGAACTGCTGTCCCTGGTGGCACACCAGAGTGCTGTCAAGGAAGGATGGATGTGCCAGTACAGCCGTGCCATGAGGGCAGGAGGGGGCAGGTGTGGGAGCTCCCTGAGGAGCAACGCGCCAGTGGAGCCACGGAAACTACTGCAGGGGGGATGCAGGGCCTGTGCTGCCAAATCCATTGTTTTGTGGAGGATTGCCTTCAATCTTATGGCTTAACTTGCCGTTTCAGTGTTGTAGTCAGCAGTTTTCTTAAATGTTTCTGGTAGACAGCTGCTCTCTGCTGCTGGAGGCAGCATGTGCACTGGGTTTTAGCCCACTGGCAGCAGTGGGGTGTAATCCTCTCCAGAGAAAACACCCAGTGCCCAGACAGAGAGAGATCCTGCACCAGACTGGGCAGGCTCTCCCACTGCTCCTCAATACTTGTGCTGGCAACACCAGTAATTGCTTTTAGTGAATATTGGCTCTACACAGAGGATATATCTCACCTGACTGAAAGAAGCTTGGGAAATAGATTTTATCACTAAATTAGGATAAAGGGCTTTTTAGATATATTAGCAATTAGCTCAGCAGCATATTGTCCTTGTATTCTATTGTTTGTGATTTCATATAGTCTCCTGAGAACATCTTGCATAGAAGTTTTCATTAAATTAACCAATATATTATTTTGAAATGGACTCAACAGCTGCAAGGTATCTATGAACATTTTGGGCAGAAAGTAAGCATGGTACAGTATCACTATGACTGCAGAGGAGGTTGTCTCATGGTTGGCATTAAAAGCCCTTTCTTATAATCTGGCTACACCAGATGGGTTTACAATACATAATCCAATTCAGATAACTAACTGTGACATGCATAAACTTGAAAAGACAAACCATGAAGACAGCATGGTATCTGAGGTCATATTTATGTTTAAGAAGTGGAAGCCTCTTCAAAGTTGGTGGCTTTTCTTCTTTTTTGCTGCCTTTAATAGATTGTCTGAATAGTATTTATCCTGCCCTGTACACTAGGACAGAGTCAAGTGAATTTTGTAGTTGACAGTTCCACCAAAGCTGTCTTCACAATTTTCTTTTGTTGGGAAGAGGCGCACATGGCCTCATCTTCTGGCAGCTGCAGCAGTTCAAAACATGAAGACAAAATAAACCAAGAATCTAAGGGGTGACTGTGCAGGCTGGCACAGAAGATAGAGGTGGAAGTTCATTCCCTCAAGCTTTCTTTGCCACTTTGGATAATCATTTAGGCATGATTCTCAAAAGAACAAAAAGCCTGAACCCCCATGACTTCAGTAATCAATAATCCTTATGCTCCTAGATACTTCCAGGTTTGGACTTTAGTCTCTCCTTGTGTTTGTTCCTCACCTTATCTTACTGGGTTGTTAAATGCTCAAAGGACCCTGAGGCACTATGACAATCAGGGAAAAGATGCTAATGCTACAGAAAAACTAACCTCACCATCTGCTGTCCCATATCTCACACAGAAATACTATTTGTTCATTTTCTGGGAATCTTCTCTCTGTACAGCATGTGCTGTATACATACGTGCTTCTCAGAATTCTTTTATATTTTGGGGACTGGTGCACTGTATACCTTGAAACCTGGTCCAATACATTTCTGCAGGCATTCACAAAGGAAAAAAAAACCCCTGATACCAGTACTTTATGATTCAATTAGATGTGCCTCAGAATGAATGAAATATTGCCTTTAGTGCATCTCCAGTACTCCTTAGGTGATTACAGTATATTATTAAGATGGCACGATTGCTGGAAATTGCTTTAATGTACTGAAATCTCATTTTAATTTTTTAATGTGAAGGTTTTTTTCCTTTTTTCCCTGAAATACTGGGCATTTGAGTTAAAGCAATGTTGCAAGTTCTCAATTCTTTTTCTTTGGCATAAGGAGTGTGTACTGGTTAATCAAGGTCAGCTTCAAGAAGCCAAGCGAAGTCTGTCAGAGGCAATATTTATGAATGGACTTTCACTCTGCTGTAATTGAAATTAATGTTGAGTCATTCTTTCCAGTAACTTCATGAGCAGACAAATGTGAGTTGACAGAGGGATAAGAGGCTCTCCAAGAGATAGCTCAAAAAGTGGCCAGGGTTATATATCACTTCCTGAAATGATAACACAAATGCTAATTGATCTAGAGATTCTCCTGGAAGTCATGAAGCAAAAGCATGTTTTCATTTTTATCAGGAACTGCTATTTGCAGAGAGTGAGTCAAAGAGAGCAGGTGGACAAGTTTAAGGTACTTCATTCAAGGTTAAATTGTACTTCCCACTAAAATAAACAGTAGCTGTATAATCTTCATATAAAAGGTTAAAGCTTGGATATTATCTGCAACAGGACTTATAATGTGTTATCTGCATTTTCTTGTTGTATTTAGTTACTTATTATGGTATATGGTCCTATTTTGTGAGATCTGTTTGGAGTAGATCTCAGTAAAACATCTGCACTCTGCTGGGATAAAACAGAATCACAAAGGATTAAGGAACACATAGGAATGGAACATATAACATTTTGGCCATAGAAGTTATTCAAAGGAGAAGATTTGGAATGCATTTTAATCCTGTAAATTTTCACAGAAGCTGTGCAAAATAAGGATTGGAAAAAATGAGATAAATGCCATGAATTTCATGTTCCTTTGGGGTTTCTGTTTGTTTGGGTTTTTTTGTTGGGTTTGGTTAGTTGGTTTCTTTTGAGCCAGTAGAATTTTCAGATCTCTTGGTTTATTGAAACCTAATAAGCTTATATTGTTAATTTTAGGTGATTGAAAAACTAATTTCCATTAAGAAACAACAGTTATGCTCTAGAACTACTTTTTCCTTATGCCTGAGGCATGAAGTACACTCAAAATTTGTGTTTAAGGCTTTGGTAAGGAGTATATTGTTAAATAGACACTCCTCAAATAAACCCTAAAATAAACTCTAGAAGATCTTGAAACTCAACTTTCCTTTCAATTCTTCTCAATATTTTGGTCAGCTGATTTTTTTTTTTTTTTTTTAAATCGATGGGGTCTCTGGATTTGTTTGGAGTTTTCATAGAAATAGTTCTTATGCTTTCAGTTTTTTTGATTTTTTTTTTGTTCCTGAACAANTTGTTTGGAGTTTTCAGAGAAATAGTTCTTATGCTTTCAGTTTTGTTTATTTTTTTTTTTTTTGTTCCTGAACAAATGCTATGAAATGAATAGGTGAATATTTGCTGTTACTTTGACTAAGGCATGCCAGAAATCTGTTGAAGCAGCATGAGGACTTAGCATTAGGAGACTGCAATGATAATAACAATTTTCCATTTCCCCAAACTTGATATTCTAGTCTTTTTTTTCTTATTTGTAATACTGTTTACTTTACTTCTTGATTATCTCTGGCTACAGAAGAAAGGTTTTTGCTGAGTTATCAGTCTGTGTTGTGTCGCTTCTGGAAGCTGAAGTAGAAACCAGCAGGGTACCTGGAACTGGAAAAGAGCTGATGTCCTCTCAGTTCCAGCAGCTGGGTGCATTCTGCCTGCTGTTTTCTGAGGAGCCTCTTGTTCTGTCTGAGCTCCTGAGTATCCTCTGATTTAAACTGTGTCCTCTGCTTGCTTCTAAGGTTCACAGTTGAAAAGCAACCACTGTTGCTTGGATGGGATTTACTGTGCATTTCCTCCTTGCTTTTTAGCCCCTGGTAACTGCACACTACCAATTATCCTGTAGCTCCCCAGTTATCTTTGGAACGCTTCTTGAGGAGTTGTCCTCTAACTCTACCCATTATTTAGGGACCTACCTCACATCCTTGGAGGAGCACTGTTTCTTTTAGGGCCTGACATGCCTTTGTGCCTTGTGACCTTACTTGGTGATGTCTTTCCTTAATGGAGGGGGGTCCCCCTGGATTTTTCCAGGCTGCAAACGAGTGTCTATTTCTCTACTTCTCATGTCTTACCTGCAGCTTCTTTGAAATTTGGCATAGGTGGGTACAAAATGTGACTGTGCCAAGAGCATTGATGCCGGTGCTGGGAGATGGAATAAATAATCTTAACAGCACTGTTAGCATGTTTTATAGCTCTGTTAAAGAGCTTGTCATCAGATACTATGTAGTGTGGACAGGCTGAATCAAACAATCTTGTCCTACGGGAGAAATCTTTCTATCATTGTGATTTTCTCCTGTTTTTGTCCTTCGCCTCTTAGTTAAATTGAATCAAAATGTGTAATTTTAGGTACGGGGTTGTTTTTTTTTTTTTTTTAGTTTTGTCTTTTCCCTATAGAAATTTGTGTTCTTAAACAAATAGATGGAAAATGATGAGGCAAAATGCTATACCATCATGTCTGCTAACTATTCATACATGTGATTGTTTCAAAAGCATACCTCCTCCTTGAAATTCCTCCAAGGGGGTATTTGATTACAACCAGCACTGTGTAGACTTAAGGCTTGTAATATTTTTTTTGCCTAAGTGCAATATATCCAGAAAAGAAGATTCAAATAGTATATTTTTGTTTCTCCTGTGCCTTGTGTTATCAAATACCTCACAAATTACATTTTCTAGATGAAGCAGGAACCATGCTTGTAAGCATTAGTAAGAGTCATGTCAACCAAAGGGAGAAGTCCTTGCTTATCAGCTGAGAGATGAAAATGGCACACAGACTTACTTTTAAAGATCTAAACATTTGCACGTGTGCTTCTTTCCTGTCAATGCTGGAATTACTTTTTCATTTCTCATTTATTTTGCTGTTGTTTTCATCAACACATAAAGGTCATCTTAGGAATTTGGACAGTTTTTCAATCTGCTGAAACAGAAGATTTTTTTGGCCTGTGAATGTCACAGGCTTAAAACTTCTTGGTGTGAGACAGCACCATAAATGAATGATGATTTTTCACCTGCAATGGGTAACACAGACTACAAGCAACCTGTGTGGACATTTTGAAGTAGTTTTTCTTAATGAGGGATTTTAGAGGTGTGATAATTTAGATATAAATACTTTTAAAGCTTATTGTAAATATGCACTTGTAGTGACAAGACACAAGTTTTGATCTGCTCAATATGGATAGAATATGCATAAATTAGTATTTTGAGTAGCAAGATCATCACAGGCCACCTGAAGAGCTGAGTATAAATATTTACCTGCAATGAGTGACATATTTGAACATACATGTATTAGTTAAGCAAAAGGAGTTGTACATTTGCCTGTCTTGTCTCTGGCTATGGCTGTGTCCATCTGTGTGTCACATGAGCTGCTTGACTACCCTGTTTGGCTGCATCATGATGTGATGTTTGTGAAGTGATTGGTGGTGTGCCATGGAATTGTTAGCTGTGATTCTCCCTTGGGACCCAGACTATCAATGCAAAGCCAAAAGCACTCCAGAAGCAGAGGATGTGGGAGTCTTAGTTGAGACAATGATTAGAAACCTTCCTATTGGGTGGGAAATACTCCAAGAAATAATCTTGTACTTGAAATATAAACCTGGTTGTGTAGCTCTGACTTCAGCATTTTCTGAATTCTGGATTGACTGATATTGAAAGAGAAGTGATTTGGAACAAAAATAAATATGAATGCTTCATTTTTCCACTTTACTTTTATGTGAGTGCAGGTCAACTGTAGGAATAAGTCATCAACAGAAATTTTCCAGAAAGAAAAGAAAAAAAAACGTGATGTTCTAGACTGATAGAGATTTTGATGATAAAAATCTGTGCATTAGGGGACTAATGTTTGGTTCACTGATCTGTTGTAATTACCTATTTTCTGCATAATAGTGAATGGGAAATCTTGTTACCTCAGTTCATAATTTGAAAAATGGCGATTTTCTTTCCCTAATTGCAGAAATTGCTGTACTGGATGCAGTTTTACTGCTTGGTGAGGATGTTTGTAAAGTGACGTGTGATTTATAAAATATGTGACGTAGGCCTTAGGGGTTTTTTTGTAGTAGAAAATATTAGGAGAAAGGTTTGTGTAATGAATTTTTATTGCCTTTTCATGGTCATTAAAAACAGATTTTATGGATCCTGTATGAATTTTAACTGCATGACAAAAAAAAATCTTTTCTCTATTAAGTAGTTGGGATTGACAAGAGTTTTTTTACCCATTTCCATGGAGTTCATCATCATGCCTCTGTAAGTTTCTTAGATCATGGATGTTTACCAGCTATATCAGTTTGCACTGCTCCATTGTCTCAGGCTCTGTGCTTTTGCATTCACCTACAGAGTGCAAAGTGGGTGTAGAACATTCCTGCTTAGATCTGAAGGGCCTGTAGTCCACTCAGCTGGAATGCAAACTGCTGCACCAATGTTCAAAAGCTGTCTTTGAACAGGGCCAGTGTTCAGTGGTGACACCAAGCCACACATTGCATTCCATGGAAAAGGGCAAGTTCTTTCAATAGGACATTGCTGTTTCTGTTGGTGTAGCACAGGGAATTGCTGCAGCTTCAACCACAGAAATGAAGAAAGAAAACCCCGTTTCAAGGCACTGCATTTGTTGGAGGTCTTCATTTAAACCTGCTACTCTCATAGGGCCAAACTGCAGTGCAATCAATAGCAAATGACAAGAAAATTCACTGCCATACTGCCTGTCACTGTGGACTTTGCCAGAAGTATTTGCCTCTTAACTGTCTAATAATTTATAACGGGCAATAAAGCCACGTTGGAGAACTCTGTGGCTGTGGTTTGTTCTAGTTCTAGGCTAGAGATAATTTACTCCACTTGTCACCCTGGAGAGCTGCTATGATCTAGTTACCCAGGTTGCTGCTAAAACATCCATTAGCACCTCCATCATACAGGGTGGTATATTTACCAGAGGTAAATATTGTAACTTCTCAAAGCATCTGTGCAACTATAGATTGAAATAAGCTCCAGTCTTCCACTCCAACGTTTACTAAATTCATCAGTTCACCCTGAAAGGGTTGAAAATCAGAATTTTGGCTATCCAGGGATTCTATAAGAAACAAACTTTGTGCTCAGGTCCTGTGCCCTTCAGCCTGCTGGCTACTATATATCGTGGGGGATTTTAGCTTTGCTAAAAGTTGTGCAGTGGCATTGTGTTTGTGCATGTTGATGAACAGGCATTGCTTTTTGACTGAGCTAGCTAGCAATAATTCTCTCCACAGCTGATCATCTTTGTCCTCAGCCTGCAGAGACAGGAGGTAGTTTCATATGGCTTTCTTGAATGAGAAATAATAAGAGCCTCAAGTTAAAAATGAACTAATTCCAAAACACCCACCAAACTATGGAATAGAAAAATATCAGTATTAGGCTCAGGTCAAAACAAAGAAAAAAAGATGATAATTTGTTTGGTGAGATCTTCCAAAGTGTGTGATGGTGTTCTTGTTTGCTGCCTAGCAACAAGGCCAGCTTTAAGAGTAGGAAAGTATGTGCCTGCCTAATCTTTCAAGAGTAACTGTCTACACAGAAAATAATTACAATCCTTAGTAATAAATTATTAAGGGATATTAATTATTGTAGTAAGTTTCTTGCCATTAATATTGGCAAACTTACAAATGCTGAACCCTATACAGAAAGAGTAGCAAAAAGTTTATCTTATCTTATGGTGGAGGCAAGAAATGTTTCTTAGAAGCATTCAGTTCCCATATTGAACAGGATTAATGTACTGCAATAAGACACATGAGCTAGATGTGACTCTGCCCCTGAACGTGGAAGGTGTTCTCTTTATAATTAGTTTACATGACAGGTTGTGTGGCTAAATAGAAAGGTATCATCTACTCTAGTACTACAATACTTCCTAAACAGGTGCAGGGTTATAGTTGCAGTAGAAAAGATGAGATGTGTCTGGATATTCAGGTTAAATAGTCCAAAATTACAATGTTGCTTGGTCTTACAGATGCACTTACTGCTCATCATTCTGTATTTTATCTCATGTCATTAGAGGTAGAAGAAGGTTTTTACTTTAATGTATTAGTAATTCCCTGTGTGCAGTTCCATATTGCAGTTCCTGGAATTTCTCCTCTCACAGAAGTGAAGGAGCACAGAAGTGCTCCCATTTCTGAGTTTTCAAGCTGCAGCTACATACCTCAGACAGCCAAACACTTGTATTTGTTTCAATACCTGTGGTATCTTCTAAAATTTTCCCTGTGAGTCAGTTCTACACAAGTTTTCTAGCAGGCTTGCCATTTATTCAGCTGAGCAGGGATAAGGGTGGCTAACTGGAGATGCTCACATTTCACTGTGTGGGGGATGCTCACGGACACAGTCTGTTTTAAGCATATGTGTTTGCTAGGCTGTGCTGACAGAAGAGAGATGCCATTTATTCCAATCCAAGTGTTTCATTTTCCTGTTTAATAGTGTAAATACAATAGTAGGGAAACTTGCAGACTGCACTTCTTATTTCGACACGTTTTTTTCGGTGGAAAAAGTAACACTGCAGTACTGCTGCAAGTAGACAGAAGGCTTTTCCTGATAACAGATGGGGAGGATCTTGACCTATCCTTTGTCAAATATCACGAGTCAGGCTACCTGATTGCCATCAGGCTGCATGCCTGGGTGGGCGCCAGGGTGGTCAGGTAGGGTATAACAATAGCCATTCATCACGCCCAGCCTGTCTCTCCCCTCTGTCAATAAGATAAAATGATCTAATATAATCAACTCTACAGGAGACACAAGGCTTGCTGCTGTTTTGTTTTTTTGGTGGAGAACCTTGTAAAAACAAGTACACACATGTACAAACAGGCCAGGAAAAACTCCCACAACATTTTCAGTGTGGTAACTGATAGCACTCATATTCATGGACTAAATTGCTTTGGGGCTCCTCTGGGATTTTGTTGTTGTTGTTGTTGTTGTTTTCCTCTGTAGTAGTGGTGTCAGGAAAAAAAAAATAAAAGTAGGGATGTTTGTTTGTTTGCTTCTTGCCTTATTTCTGCTGCAACAGATAATGATGTGGCAATGACAATGGTGCCACAAGCCTTCTGCCCTTGATGGTGACAGAAAGGAACAGAATAAAGGCAGGTAACAGTAAAAGTGTGTAAGATAGTAAGGGCCTGGACTAATCCTAGGAAAGATTACTGTTTGAATTAAACAGGCTTTGAATAGTTTTCTCTGTGATGTTTCTGGTAAATTTTTGATGAGGTGTTGGCTGTTGTGTTGGCTCTTATGTTGGCTTTGCACATGCTTTGTCAAGGAACTGTGTTCAGCTCATGGGAATTGCAACACCCACGTCCTGACAGGAACCTGCACTTATAATTTGAGATGAGGAAGATTAATGTAACCACACCTTACCTTATCTCAGTGGTTGCAGTTTGATGCCCACAAGCCCTGGATGGTCCTGCAGGCCTCATGCTACTATGTGAGCAGCTTTTGTCATAGAGAGACCCTGAAAGAAAACCTGCCATCAAGGATTTATAATTCATGCAGATGATCAAAAGTAAGAAATTTTCTTCCATGTTTTCCATACTGTGAACACAGGACTATTAGGTTTAGTGAGCTCAGCAGCAGCTGAAAATACCTGCCACATGGGTGAATACCCTACAGGGTCTGGATGGTAAAATGTGATTTTCTACTTTGAGTGGTGGAACACACAAATACTTTGTCTGAGGAGTCATTACTAGCTATTTAGAGAAATGAGAGTAGTTAAGGGTCTCTCTTTGTCCCTTATCTTTGTTTGTAGGACATGTATGAACTCTGCTCTAATTTCTTTTAAAAATTAAACTTTTTTATATTTTTATAGCACATTTCTTCTTCATACCCACAAATAAAACAGGGCTAAACTTAGTTAATTAAAGATAACTTACAGAACACAGTACCTGATACCGTACCTTTTTATTAAAATGGAGAACATTCAAAAAGCATTATATAGAATTATATATGTATAATCCACTTATATGTATTACAATTTAACCTTTCATATAGCATTGCCATATAAAAAGTGTACATGCTGGCTTTTTATGTGAGTGTGGTTTCTTCAGCTTCTGTGAAGCTTTGGCCATTTAGGCCATCTAAGAAGTGTATGTTTGCTGTGTCTAAATTTAATTTCCAAGACTTTGACTGCAATTTTTCTCTCTTGATAATGTTTTAATAAATGCAAGTGTTTTAAGGCCAGTAGGTACCACTGCGATAATCTTCGTTTTCCACATAACAGCTGCTAGATAATTTTATCTACATGAAGTCCATCATTTCTAATTTGGTTCAGCTCTAGGCTTGTTCCTGTTGAAATTAAAGAAAAAAAATTGCTATTGATTTGAGAACATCATCTGGATGAGAGCTGATAGACCTGGGCCTTGCTGTGAAATTACTGAGTGTATTTGAGAGTGCGTTATGCCTCCTCTGGTTCTGTTAGTCAGTTTTGTTATGTTTCACTACCCAGATTCCACTTGGATTAACACCTAAAATTAAGTGCGGTCTGTATTTTTGGTGGTGTGTGCGAGAAATTGTCTAAGTACAAGGAAGCTGAATGGCAGTGGAGGGAGGAAGGATAAAGAAAAGTGACTGGTAAAATATGCAGCAGATAAACCCTGCTTATGTTTAGAAAATAGCAATTTGGGAACCTCCCTCCTTGCCAGTGAAATGTTCTATTACAGTGACAGGAAAGCATTTAAAATGCAATGAAATCAATAGCATATAATTAATTAAAAGCGGAATATTTTACATTCATTTTCAGGTGTTAAAACTGAAGAAGTTTGGCCTTGAAACAATGTGTCAGTTTTTTTACTTTATAAATATTGCAGCAAAATTTTGATGACATCTCCTTTTTTCTCCCCTTTTTAAATGAAAATATTTGCCAGAGTGGTTGCAAATTTGAAAGATGCTGATCAAAATTTGGGGTTTTTTTTCTTCTGATGAAAATTACTCTGCATTTGAGTACCTGAATTTCTTCAAAAAATCTTTCAATGACATGACTTTACAGCCTATACAATGACCATTCCAATCTAAATTTAAGGCATTAATATTTGAAGTGATCTATTTAAGGAGACCATTATTCTAAATATAATTAAGTGCCGCTCATAATTTTAATTCTGGGGTTATATTTTTAGCTGCCCCCCTTTATTTTTTTTTAATGGCTTTCAGAATTTTAAGGCTTTAGTTCAGGTATGCTGCTCTTTGAACACGGTACCACTCAGTTTGAGAGCTGACTACAGATGGATTTCTTCCCTGAGGTGTCCATAATATGGGTGTGCTTTAACCAATTTTTGTTGAGCTGGGCTTGATTGACTTAGCATGAAGGCATTGATTTGCCTCCATTTTTTTCAGGTGCAAAAGGAAAAATCCCACCCTTTTGCTCCTGGGCCAATTTTTCTGCCAACAGCCAGCAGTTTCGAGACCTTGGAAGAGGTTTATTTTGTTACCTTTGCAGGCCCTTGGTGTTGGGAAGCCCCAAGGAGGGCATTGCAGCTGGTGTGGGAGCAGTGGTGGGGAGCCCCACAGCCTGCCAGGAGAGAGCCTGTCCCTCACTGCCTCACTCAAAGTGGATTAAAGCAGGAGTGCTGCAGGAAATGCTGCAGGAAATGCAGGCAGCCCCGTGTTTCCCAGCGAGGCGCTGTGCAGATGCTGATCAATAACACACCACAACCCAATAGTGTTAGTGTCGGAAAAAACCCACATATTCGCAGAGAGTATGTGCCGGTGCTTTATTGGAGAGCTCTGGAAATCGGGGGTCCAAAACACCACAAATCCCATTCCAAAGAGATTCAGGAGAGACTCAGTTTTATATTCTTCACTTACATAAGCATGTATGTTAATCATTAAACCCCATTGTTCTATTGATTTCATCCAGGCTTGAAATCGAAGCTATTGATTCATAAAATAAAATAATAATCACACTTGCAATAATCATGAGGTAATATACCATGTGATTATAATATAAACACAGGTGGTGATCTAGGCACAGAACATTTTGCTAAGAACATCTAGTTTTAGAAATCACCTCCACCCCCGGCGATTCATTGTTTAGGCAGGCTATACTTGGCTTGGTTAAAACAATAGCATGAAGTTACAGTTTAGTCACAGCGAAGCTAGGTGCCTTTTAGAAATCATATTAACCCTATCCTGTCACTATCAATAGTGTTAGTGAAAGCTGCAGTACAGGTGTTGAGCAATTGAGTTTGTTTTCAGCAAGCTGTGTTGTAAGGGTTAGCACAGTTCAACAGGAGCATGTGGAAAGCTGTAAGTTCCTTCTTTCTGCTGGAAAAAAAGTTACAGGAATTCCTGTTGTACAAAACCCTCACTTAGGTTATGTCGATGATTTAATGTTCTTAGTGCTTCCCTCACTGTCAAATACCAGACCCATGAAATACTGTCACAGATGCAAAACCTGACTTAATTATTAGAATATTACTTTCCATAATAAACATTGCTTATTCAAAGATTTTAGATTTTCTAGATTTTAGTTTTCTTTCCGCCACACTAAACCAGCATCTGAATATTGCCTTGTAGAAGATGCAGCGATACTGACCAAACTTGTCTGTTGGATAATCTGTTTATACAGGGCTTGTTATCCTAAGTGGCTTTAATGGCACGCTGCCGACCACGTGGAGATTCAGGGGAGATTGCTCCCACTGTGGGAAATGTGATGTCTCTCGGTGTCTCCTCAGTAGGATGGTTCTGTCTGGCTGCAATGGGCAGATGGCACCATCAGTTTTTTTGCCAGTGAGAGCCTGTGGAGCTAAATTCAGTCCTCTAGGAAACAGGTGTAACTTCTTCACCAAAGGAGTCAGTTGATTTTTTTTTTTGCCTGGTAACATCTGGTCTGAATTTGGCCTCTTGTGATATAATGAACTTTGAGGTAGAAATAGGAAAGGCAGTTCAGAGACAATGTCAGAGCTGGCCCTCTAACCTGAAAAAGAATGATAAATAAATATAGATTTTATTAAATCATTTTTGAAATAGAGTTTTTTAATAAAATGTTTTCTCAAAGGTTTGGAAATATTTGGTCTAATTTTTAGCATGCTTCTGCCAATTTATATAATAGCCTCTTTGTTCTAGAGTTGATATTAGAAAAAAATTGCTTATGGGTTACTTAGGAGGAAGTCCAATTTTATAGTTTAAATCTTATTAAAAGTGTCAATACAGACAAGTGGTTCAGATTCTGAAGCTGATATATGCTTGAACTTCTGGGCATGTGCCAGATAAATTCTTCTTACTCCTGCAAGGTTAATATATTCAAATATCTATAACCAGGTTGGGTGTTGACAGTAAGGAAAGTCTATAAAAGAAAATGTAGAGAGGCAGAAGAGTATCTGACTGATGAGATGTTTCACAGCTGCATTGCTGAAGGATGCATTAAACCATGCAGTGGTGTGAACAGCCTGGTTGTGTGGCTTTAATCCAGCTCAGTGATAGGGCTGGATCTACCCAGTGGGAGGGTCCAGTGAAGATGGAGCTAGATGAGGCACAACAGACATGATGGCAATGAGGGAAAATCCGATGAGATATCAAGGAAAAAAAAGTAGCCAGGCAACAAGCCAGGGTCCAGAGAGGTGGTGGAGCCTCCATCCACAGAGACACTCAGAACTCCACCAGATAGGAGCTTTCTCCAACTGAAATTGTTCTCTGACCCTGCATTTAAGCTTTAGACTTAAGCATTTAAGCTTAAGACTTACAAGTTTCTCCAGGCAGCAACTGAGAGGAAAGAGAGGACACAATCTTAAGCTGTGCCAAGTGAAATATAGGTTGGATATAAAAAAAGGGTTTTTATGGAAAGAGTGATGAAGTCTGCTCAGGGAGGTGGTGGAGCCACCATCCCTGGCTGTGTTTAAAAAAAGACTGGATATGGCACTCCGTGGCATGGTTTAGTTGAGATGTTAGGGCATGGGTTGGATGAGGATCTTAAAGGTCTCTTCCAACCTAGTGATTCTGTGGTTTCAAAGGGTTGACTTCTCCATGACATCAGTTTTTCTTTTTCTCTTTTCATGGTGCTAACATGGTCCCACAGGAAACCTTTTGTATCTCACTGCTTGCATTGGTGGGGATCAGAAATATTTTCAAGCAAAACGGGAAGAGCCATACATTTTTATACATACATATATAATTATATACATTTATATAAGAGGTATTTAAACTGGAACCTGATTGGGACCTTCACTAAATCAATGCTAAAGACAAGACAAAAGAATCCCAGGTACTCAGGCTGATCAGGATGGTGAGCCTTTTGGTTTGGGTAAGCCATGTGTGTCTTTCACACTGTTCAGCAGCTGGCATGCATGCCTGCTAATGTAAAAATACATTATAGTCAGGATAAGATTTACTGCATTTGCTCATTTGGGGCAACTTTGGGTATGCCAGGCTTCTGGTTTGTGATAAATCATGTTTCATGAACCTACTGCTTGGAAAGAAAAGGAGAAAGAAAATGGAACTGCTTGGAAAGAAAATGAGAATAACAGGATTTGTGAGTTTGGGTGATATTTAAAGTGATGAAGTCTGACTTTCATTCATAATGCTTGTTCTCACAGTTTCATAAGAAGAATGGATTGCAGTTTTGATCTGGTTTAAAATGAGCTTCAGTTGATCAGGTCGATATAATGATATAAAACTGAAATAAAGAAAGTGATAACATTCATCAAGAGAAGAAGGAATTGAGTTTCCAGGGGATGCAGTCTGCCCTCTAGCTCAAGCACTCCATCTCGAATGGAATTTTTTTAATGTGCTGTGATTGCTAATATGAGTCACAGCAGCATCCATTAGCTTTGTTTTGCAACTCTAAAAGATGCGTGAAATTCAAATCCAGATGCAGACTGGTCGAGAATTATGATTCATTCTTCTATTTAAGACACATAAAAAATATCACTCATAAACCCTAGATGTTGGATCAGGTTTTATCTCAGCAAGTCTGGTGTGGTTATGTTGATCCAAGTTCAGCACAAATAAATGAGTAAGTTGTGTATAATTTGTAGTGCACTTAATGTAAACCTATAGTTTTGTGTGTTTTTAAATGAAGTTCATTCAGTAAAAGCACAATCTAAAAGTTAAGGGCATGCCATGTCCCATTATGAACTATTTGTGTTTCCTGCTTGATGTATGATGTCTGTGAAGGGGTTAACACACACAGAGCTACAGCTTTCATGGGCAGAAGGTGTCCTTGGGACTGAGATGGTTCAAGGGGGAGTGATGATTTGCCAGTGTGAGCTTTTGGTGATGTAGTGCTTTTAACATAATATCTTTTTGGAGGGTTTTGGCAGAGGATTCTCTTGTGGCATCTGACAGTGCAGGAGTTGTCTTCCTCCTGCTGCCAAGTGCTGTTTCACTTACACTTAGTCAAATTAATGTCTTCCATTTAATACACTGAACTGGTTTTCTAATTTCTCTCTTGCAGTCTTTAACACTAGTACTGTAAACAGTAGATAAAACCTAGACTTTGTTCCAAGGATTGATCTGGAAACCAAAATGGAGACAAATAAAGGTGAAGACAACCACTGGGACCATTCAAGCTTTCTTCCTTCACCAGTAACTTTCTTCCTGTGGGACTCTGCACTGCACTGCATTGCCTTTTGGCACAACACAGTGCTGTGACCAGCTTCAGGAGCACAGCAGTGACCTTTGGGTGCAGTGCTGGCTGGTGCAGGTATTGTAGAGGCACTCACTAACTCTGAGGTGCTGTGCACATATTTCAGATGAAACATCGGTATTATTCTTCTTTCATGGCAAAAAAGCAACAGTTTCCAGTTACTGCTTACAAATACTAAAGCACAGCAGAGGCTGAAATTTTCTTTAGCAATCATTTCCATTTTCAATGAATCATCTCTTCTTTTTTTTTTTTTTTAAAATTAGATGATAAGGCAGGCATGCCAGGTCCCAGTGCACTAGCATATTAGAGAAAACTTCTAATAAAGATGTGTACTTTTCCACTCAAGTACCCAGTGCATCTCTTTGCAGAACAGCTGAGCAAGTTATTGAAAATATTATAGCCAATGAATTCCTGCTTTCTCATGATATATTAAGTGATTACTGTAAGACTTATGCTTTTTCCATTCCTTAGCCCTCCAGCAACTGCCCTGTTGTTAATTTGCTCTGTTAATTTGTTAATACAGCTCTGTTGTTAAAAATGGTTATGTTTTAGTTGAATGTAATTGAATAGCATTTCTAATGATAGATGTAGGATTCCTCTTCCTTTTGGATAATGTGATCTGAATAAATGTGGGGACTAGGAAAATAAACACAATTTCTGTCTTTTACCATGTTGTGTAAACTGTTAAGAGTCCTTACTGGTCTTCCCTAGGGACCACTGTCATATATACTTGTCTATCAGATGCTCAGACTAGCCTTGATCTGTGAAGTGATATTGCCTTTTTCTTTCTGTTTCTGTGAATTGCCAGAGTCTCTCAGTAAAATACATGTCTAAACATTTTTCATATGCATTTTGAGTCAAAACAAATCTCTGGAATATGCAAACAGATACTGCTTTTCTGAAAACCAGTAATTCTTTGCATGTATCTATTCTCCTGCATCTGCTAGATACTCCCTCCTTTGTGCTAGAAACAACATCTGTGTGTGGCCACGTGTTCATCTGTATTACAAACCCCATCCACATCAGCTAAATAAAATAAAAGAAGCTAAGAAAAAAACCCCAAAACACCAACTTTTCTGCACTGTGGGGTTTAAAGAGGTCTAGCTAAGTGTAAGGCTGAAACCTGGGACTTCCTTTTCATGAGTTTGATCTCAGCTGCTTTACCACTTCAGGATCCTGCAGAGGATGCTGACTGACCTCACTGAGGATTTTTTTCTTTAAGATGAATTTCTTCTTTTTTTTCTTGTAGATGTATTTCAAAAGAGTTGAAATCACCACAGATGGATTAGGGCAGAACACATTTGTTCATCTAGATCAGTTTTTCCAGCTTATACAACTAACCTCATTTGAAATGGCTGAATGATTTAAAGTAAGGAAAGGTTGAATTTCCATTAATATTCTCCTTTACACTTTTCCATAAAATCCCCCAACAAACTCCTCCCCAAATGGTCTAAGAAAGGATTAAGAAATCATGAAATGAAGTTACTCTGCAGAGCACAAGGCCATCATTTTCCTCCTTTGGAGGTCACCCAGTCAGTGCTGCTCTCCTGTGCTCCATGGTCAGTTCTCAAAGCCTGGCCATCGTGTGAGCTCTGGCAGCTGAGCCTCTTGTGGCTCCACCAGGGTGATGAGCAGCTGTCTGAGCCCCTGTTACAATGCTGAGAATTCAGAAAAAGTGGGAGTAGAAGTAGATTTGATCTATTTCTCTTTTCATCTGGTTCATGTACCCTGCTTCATGTTTATCCACTCGTGTCTATGCACTGTTAGGGACAGAATCTTCTCTCCAGTTATAAACTTTTCAGTTTATTCAGTTTATTCAGCTGTTCCTGTGGAATTTCAGGAGACAATGATGTATTTCAAATCAGCAAGACTTTCATTCTGTCCTCCTTCTGTCCCCCAGTTGCAAATTCCTGATCTGATTCCTAGTTAACAGTCTGACTGGAACAAGGGGAAGGAGCTTTCTTCAGCAGCTGCATGTGTTTTAGTGCTAGTTCTTGTACATGCAGCTTCCTGCATGTGAACAGCTTATTTCTTATGAGTCTTATTTTCCTAGGTAATTGGTTTTGCATGATAATTACCTTCAGGAATTAGAAATATTTTTTGAAAAAATTAAGGTTTTATGGAGACACAATGAATAAATATACTTACAATAACATTTATCAAGGATAGATACTAGAAAATTGAACAAGGATGCGAGGTGGTCATGACTACATTCTCAACTTTAGCCTGGGAAAACTGCTTCTGTCTCTCTACAGAAATGCCAGACTTCATTCCTGAAGTGTTTTGAGATGCTTGAAAATTCCTCAGTGAGGATTAGGTGACTATTTCAATATTTTTAAGTTATACAAAACTTGTCAAATGTGAGTAATACTGACCTTACCTCTAGAGGGCCTGTGCAGTTTACTATTTCCTCTTCTGTGTATCCATCTTATGGGAAAGGTCCTGTACAAGAGCAACATGTTATTGTAGCACTGTATCAGAAATAGTTGAGGCTTCACTGCCAGTGAGCCCCAGGGGCCTGTGCACTTCTTATTTATTACTCAAGCAGTTACAGTGGAATAGCAGCCTGTTACCAACTGCCTGAAAACTCCTGAAACTTTCTGCCTTTGTTATTTTAATTCCAATTTTTTTTTGTTGTTTTTGGTTGGTTGGTTTTGGGGTTTTTTGTTTAGTAGCTTAGTATACTAGAAAAGAGGATATAACAGAGAGATTTTGCAGGCTTTTAGCTGTATGTCTGAGATTCAGTAGTTCCATACTGGGGGTGGTATTGCATTATTTCAGCTGATAGGTTTGTGTGTGGACACATGTACCTTGGCTACAGTCTGGTTTATATCCTTTCAGCTTGCACCTGATAAATTGCAGAAAGCAAAAGCCCCCTACAAATACTAAATGGGGATAAGTGAAAACAAGCCATGAATTTGTTCCATTTATGGGCTCCACATGTTCTCAGATCTGCCTTCATATTTTTTCTTTTTCCCTAATCAGCAATCTGAGAGTTGTACAGCAAATTAAGAGAAGAGCTTTCAACAACCATAACTAACCATGAAACAGTTATGATAATGAAGTGCCTTTGGATCCCCTCAGATTCAGAAAGAATGGGAAAAAACTAATTTCCTGAAGCCTTTTCCCATTCATCCTGCATAATCTCTGCTAAACCTGGTTCCTATTCTCATAGGATGATTCCCCAGTCAGCACATCTGCAGAGGTGTGTGGTTACTCTGCAGTGTTACAGCCCAGAGCACCTTCAGCTGTGACTTCCACTTCATCTCACCCAATTTAACTCTCCCCAAGTACAGAAGGCTAATAATGAGCAGGTTGCCATAAGTTTTTAAAGAAGCAGCAGGAAACATCTTAATGCAACTGTCAGTCTGTGCACGTACTGTGGGCGCTGCTTCTCTGATAGCCTGGAGCTTAAAAGTGCTGTTCCCTGCCAAGGGAGAGGCGGCTATCTTCTATCTGGCATCTGAAAATGACAAAGTGATCTATCAAGGAGAATTAGGAGCACAGATCCTTCCTGTTCTGTTTAGCTTTGTAATTCAATCTGAGTCAAACCAGAGGCCTGGCCTGAGGAGAAGTGCTCCCTCAAATCTAATGAAGCAGTCCTCCGATTTACCATCATGCAAACATTAATATGTAAACTTCCTATGTATATAAAAGATAAAAAAGCATATTGTATCTGACAGAAGTTACTTTTCAAGGTATGCTAATTTTGAAGCTCTCCTCCTATTGGATTCTTCTTCACACTCTCTGCAGGCTTTCACAGCTAACTTTCTATTTTTCCATGCACTCTGGAGATTCTGGCTGAATTCCTACCCTATGCCTAGGTACATTCATGAAAATAGACTTAGAAATATCACACAGAGCTTGTGAAAAGCTTCTCTGGGCTGCCAGTAACTTGAAAGATTTGAAAAGTCTGCTTATTACTTGATTGACTTTTGTCATGACCATTCTGTTTATATACTTCTGTGTGGGAAATGAGCTTTGTGTTGTCTTTACCAGATGAATGTGGTCTGAAATAAAACTACCCAGACATTCTGGTTAGGGTTTTTTTGTTTGGGTTTTTGTTTGTTTGTTTCTTTTGTTAAACTTCTTGTGTGTGTTGCTGGCTGGATAAAATACTTTGGAGTTACAATGACAGCATGTAAGTATGTAAGATATGGTAGGTAAAGATGCAATAGAATGTGTGCAGAAGGGAGGAACTCAGAATTCCTCAGCTCAGCATCACTTTTTTACCATGTCCTATTTCTCTTCCTGGAATGTTGCTTCATACCTGCTGAGCAGTGCTGTTATAATTATGAATGTATTAACGATACATATTTACTTAAGAGACTAGAGGTACTGTTTTTGGAATACAACACTTAATATTTTCCCCTAAAACGGCTCATGCAAAAAATCATTGACTAAGGATATTTTCATCTGACTTCAACGGCTTTATTTTTCATCTGGCCTTGCTTCTCTTCCACTCCTGCTTCTCTGTATCATTCCTGGTGTTTTGATTGTAAGTTTTCTGGTAGAATCTGTCTCTCATCTCATATCTGTCTAGCACATCACAAAAAGACAGTAACTTCAGAGGGTTTTCTGGGTGAAACTATTAAAAACATAGAAATCTTTCTGAAGAGTAGTAAAATGAGTATGTTCCTGTTGCTGCCGTTCAGACTCTGGTAAGAGATCAACCAAGGAATACAAGCCTAAGTACGTGTGACTTCCTCCTGTGGACCCATTTAGAAGGTTAAACTTATTATCAGGGCTCCTGTGATTGTTTACTGCACAAGAAAGTTTTAAAGATGACATTAAAAGTCATTACAGATGCTAAAACACTCTTAAATGTTCCACAGTAATGCAGTGGAAATAATGACAAATAACAGAGTAGAAATGCTTCAAAAACAACACCACTGATGAAAGAAGTTGCGAGTACCTTCTAAAAAGGGGACAATTGGGCTGAAATCTTAGGCTGGTAGAATCTTCTTACAGTTGTGCATTCTTAAGAGAAACTCCATTTAATTGTTCATTTTCCACTGGAGTTCAATATTGGTGCACAGCCTTAAACCAAACTAGCTCAACAAATCTCTCTTTGGGCCATTTGAGTTCAATAACTTAACTTGGCTGTGGAGATTTTTTATGACAGCTAAACTCAGGCTGGATTGCCTGAGGCATGTGTTCCATTCCCTACTTTAACCTCTGCTGCTTTCCCAAATCCTTGGGAAATTTTGAAAACTGAGTCTCCACTTGGAATGAAACTGGCTGTGGGAAAACAGCACAGGCAATAACGTGTAGCATAGCAGTGCACGTGTTTAGTGCAAACTTCAAGTTTCTTTAGCTCACTTGTGGCAGTGTTCAGCAATTTCCTTCTTTCATCCAGCATAAGACCTATTAAAAACTGATACGCAAATGAGGTAATGTCAGTTAATTTCATTTCTTCAGCAGAGAACGCAGATAGCAATGGAATATTCCTTTTCGTCTGTGATGGGGAAGGTTCTGGGATTCTCTCTTTTATCCCCATGTCATTTTGCCAAGTAATTTTCCAGTAATTCAGGAGTTGGCAGCCGTGGAGGGCTGTAGCAGGAGCAGCATGATGCTCTGACAGCTGGATGACTCCAGCACAGGCAGTGGGCCAGTAAGGGCATTGCAAGTGTCCTGATTACTCTTCTGAATGGGGACAGCAGGCTGGTCTTTCCTCTGTAGATTTCTGTCAACCTGATGTGATATAGAAACCACTTGACATGCCTTTGTATCCCTGGTTTTATTCCATGCTGCTCATGCCTGTAAAGGCGTGCACTGACTAAGCTATCCAGATATTTGGTGTGTTTGGGGCTGTTGTGGTTTTCTGTATAATTCCTCTGGTCAAGTCTATTTGCTTGACTCTTGGAAACACAGCAACAGATAGCAACTAAAAAGCAAATAGTTTAACTGTTTTTCCTAGCTGGAGTTTTCCTTGCAGATAGCTTTTGCAATTTGAAGTCAATGTTGGAGAGCTGTGGTGTTTGACCCTTAGCATTTCCTGTGGGGAATGCACATGTACAGATCACTTCTTCCCAGATGTCAAAGGCAGCTGAGCTGTGATTGCATTGGAACTTTGATTTGCATTATCAAAACACTGTGTGAGGAATCACAACCCATTCCCCTTTGCCTCCTTGGATGGACTGGATCTTTTAGTTGCTTTGTACTCTGCTGTGTTTATGCCAGGAATTATTATGTTTCTACATATCCCTGACAAGCAAACCCAGCTGAATAAGACCTGCTTGTCATCAGTAGATTCTAAGCCTACACATGTTTTATATATCAAATTTGGAATATTTTTGGCATAGCCCTCCTCAGTGTAGGAACAGAAAAATATCTCAGGTTGCTGTTGGCACTTTCATTCCTTGTTATAGTTGAAACCATCAATTGTATAATTGTTCCAGCCTGGAAGAATGTGTTAATTGACCCAAAGCCCAGAAGTGCTCAGGGTACAAGCAGCAGATAACAGAGAGGCTTTTCTCTGTCAGTAGATAAATTGACATCAGCACTGAAAACAGTGGCACAGCGTTAGTAGAGCCACTCTGCTCTCAGTCTCAGGAGATGTGCTCAAGTCCAGTACTACATTAACTTGTTTCTTTTGGACACCAAAGAACAGCAATTCCAGGAGGGAAAACCAAGCCTTCCCCCTTTCTCCATAGCCTTAGGCTAGAACAAGTATTATCAGGGAGGAATGATCCATGTAAAAATAGCAACTGTTCACTGGTAATGGGTCTTCATTGGTTTGGTTTATTTTGGTTCAAAAAACTTTTTTTCAGTTCAAATGAAAAACGTGTTCTTTTGTTTGTTGGTGCCTTTTTCTCCCCCCTCCACGTGCTTACAATTTTGCCATATTTGCGATATTTTCTTGCATGCAAACAAAAAATATGCTCTGCTCTGCCAAAGTTCAAGTTCTTGCAGAATAAAGGATGATGAAAAATTTCAGTGAGGTTCCCAGATTCCTGAAGAACACGAACAAAACCATCATGTTTCTTAATAATCTTGCTCCTGAAAGGGTTGAACTTTCCACAAGGATTGCTGAAGACAGGCATCAGTATGCAAAATTCATCCCAGGTGGCAAAGGCATAAAAAGACTGAAACCAGGGGTCACAGAATAGGAAGTATTGAGCAACCTTAATAATAGGTGGTGCTATCAGACTGGCCTATAAATAATCCACATTGTCAGGAAACTAATGGATATTCTGCATTCAACATTCCTGTGAGTCAGGAGTAAGTGGTTCACCAGATTTTCATTCCTGGTGTGTCTGCAGCTTTGTTTAAGTATTATGCCTGCATTTGGGACCAGGGAAAGTTATAAGAATCCTGTCACCACTGGGTGCTCTGTGACAGCCACCTTGCCTTGCATAAACAGCTGAAATCCTCTGAGTGTGTTTTCAGAAGAGTTGTTGCCACAGCTTGGGAAATAGAGGCAATCAATATGTTTTAGAACTTTTTGGGAATGAAGGATGTCCACAAAAGATTGAGAGAATTGATGTTTATTTCAAAAATAATTTTGACAAGTAGGTGTGAATTTGACAATGTTGGGATTTTTCAAGATGCAGGGAGAGTTTCTACCACTTGCTGGCAGAGGGGGCTATCTGTCCGTGCTTGGCAGAACATCCTCCAGTCAGGAAACACAGCAGGGGAACCAAAATCACTCTCAAGAGTAGTGTGGTACACAGGGCAAGGAAGCAAGAAAAACATGAGTTAAAAGTGTTTCAGTGATTTTACTGGATACAACAGACACCCTTCCTTAGAACCTAATGGGAGGGGAGGCAATATTTGACCTCTTAGATCACTAAAGATATTTTTCCCCAAACAAAATATCACTTAAATGCAGATGCGCAGGACAGCCAGCAAACTAACAGAAAGTGTCAAAGAGTAACATTTCAGCCATTGTTAAAAGGTAAACAGGAGCTGTACAGCAGAAATTCTAATGTTAATTCAGTTTTAAGGCAGTTACCTGTAGACATTGGTAGACTTATTTAATTCTTCAAGCCCATTCTTGAGTTATGCTAAGGCCAATTTAAAAGCATAAAACCCTAGATTCTTAAGTTTCTGCTTCAAGATTCCAAGAGGAATGAAAGATTTATCAATGAAACTGGGGTAGAATGGTCAGTGAACAGTCAGAAACCTTGTTTGAGGAGTGCTGTGGAAAGTGATAATGTTAATTTTGATGTGTGCCTCTATGCTACTTTGGAGATACAGAGGGAGAAAAAAAGGATTTTTAAACAGCAAGAATAAAAACCTGATAAGATGCCTTAATAATGAAAGAAGAGAAGTGAAACTTGCCATAACTGACCCTAATTCAGCAGAAAACCTTCTGTGGCTAGTGAGTATTCTCCTTTGACTACAGTACTTTCTTTGTGTTTATCTATCCACTCATTCACTCTCATGTATGAACTAGTTCAGTCCGAATCTAAGGATGAAAAGAAGTACCAACACCTTCTATTGGGAGGTAAAGTAGTTGGAGAGAATGTGAATGGCCTCCTTGAAGACTTAGGTGGGATTTGACCATGCATCCTGGCCATGCTGCAGCATCAAAGCTCTCAGCATGGGCTGCCTGAACTGGCTGCCCACGTATTTTCCTTTCAGGTGTTTCTTCCCCTGCTGCTGCTGCTGTGTGATCTGCCCAGGCTCAAGTGTGCTTAGGTGTGTGTGTGCAGATTCTGCAGCCACAGCAGGGGTGGGGCAATTAGGCTGCTCTTGGCTGGCAACCAGAGCCCTGCAGTTTGAAAATAAGCACTGTTGGATTTATGTAGGGTACACATCTCAGAAGTAAGAAACAAGAGCTGTACATTTGAATACACAGCCTGTATTTCTTCTGTGTGGGGTGTAAACTCCCCCTTTCCTGCCCCACATGTCTACATTAACTGAAGGCCACAGGGAAACCCACATAATTAAAAGGCACTGAGGTCATGAGCTGGTTATGAGGCAATTTAGGTTTCTTGTGCAGGCCTGCTGGGTCGATAGAGATACAAGTCTGCTCTCGATGGGAACAATGATCTTCTTTTGTAAAACATGAAGGAGAAAAACATGATTTAGGAAAGCCTAGTGCCTCACTGAGGCTTAATTGCATTTTCAGAGATGCATATAGCATTCTGTTTCACTTCAGGATGCACAGGGCTGGTCCTGTCACCACTGAGGTATTAAATCTGAGATGTATCACAGTTAAAGTAGCATCCCAGTTGAAAATAACATCTGAGTAAACATTTACTCAACTGAGAAACTGAGTGTGGAAAACACTGCTTGAAAAGCTGCTCATTGCTATGAAACAGAACCAGGGGAAAAAAACCACAATTTCCTGAAATTCCACTTGGCTTCACACCTCTGTGGTTCTCAGAAATCCCACAAGGAGTATGTGCTTGGTGAATGTCAGCTGACTTTAGAGAGTGAGCATGTGTGGGATGGCAGATTTTAGTCACTCACCTGAGCCAGGAGCTGTGCTTCTATTATAGCAATATGTGCTCATCAATCTCCAGAAGCTCCAAAAAGTACATGGGCAACTCTGTAACTGCTTCTGATGCTCACTGTTCAATACTGTTTTCACTTTTCTGCCCCAGCCTTGCTATAGAAATGGTAAAAATGTGACTGTGCCCTTTGAGATTAATAATTATGTCAATTTTTAACATTTAGCAAACACACTGATACTTCCACTGGAGCTCAGTGTTTGTGTATCCATAAGCAAGTCAGATGCCCGGAGGATGATTTGTGACTTGCAAAAGAGTCATAGCTAATTTATATATGATTTTATTTACACATTTGAACAGCTTATTTCACATTCTGTTAAGATGTTTTAAGAGTATTGGGCAACAACACCAGAATCAATGGAATTTTTTTTCCTTTTTCTGTAATGGAAAGAAAATTCAGATTTTAGATTGTGCACCTCTTATGAGAAAAATGAGTCCTTAATTTGGTCCTTTCTAAATGAAAACAAATAGCTGAAGGAAAGGAAGTGCAGACTATCCGGATGGTGAAATTTCATCCCAGGGTTAATGTTTTTAGTTATCAAGGAACCAAACAAGATCAGGCCTTCAGTATTTTAAACTGACATCCTTTCTGTTTGAATTTCTTGTATTGACGATTTATAGTCTTCATTTAAAATATATTACTTTATCTCCATCAACCATAAGTGAAAGACTAATACAAAGCCAGTACAGTTCAACAAAGTCAGTTTTTCTTGCAGGCTCAATCTGTAGCTTAATCTAGCTGGTGAATTTCAGCCTAATGGCATGTCATGTGATGCATATGATATGGTTAATTTTCTTTCCGCTTTTTCTGCTCAAGATGCATTTATCAATCTGTAGCTGAACTGCTTACATGAATGTTTTCTTGAGAGTAAAATGGTGCCCACCTGTGACAAATTGTGAGCCATGGATCATGATCCACAATTCTATTTAGTGCAGCCTGGCAAAGGAAAAGCAGCATGCACTTTGAGCACTTTAAATAGTGTTACATGGAGTGGTGATGTCCCAACTGTCCTGAATTGTAACACAGTTCTCCCTACGTCTTTGTATGAGGTTACATCGATCTGTTTCTCATTTAACTAACATCTGAATCCTTCGGCAGGTGCAGAATTTGTTTTGATGTACTCCCTTGATCTTGACCCACATCTGAATAATTGAGGATTGAGTAGAATCTTTTATAAATGAGCTAATCATTATACATTAAAACCTATTAGAGTCAATTGGTTTAATTCCCAGTAGAGCTAGTGAAGTCCTTATCTGTGTCAAAAATCTTCACAACAAAAGGACTGCCTGTGGCAGAGAAGATAAGCTTCCCTCCCCTTCCCCCCTTCTGATGGTACTTTTAAAGAATTTCCTATGCAAAGGTGGCTGTGTGGAATTAGCTGTGAGAGCAGGTGTCAGACTTGTCAATAACTAGCTAAATAACAACAGTTTGGGTGTGGGATTTTTTTAATCTTTTAAATGAAGCACGGCAAACATTGATACAAGGGTGTTAGTGGCAAAATGATTGTAAAATCATCTTTGCCAATGTTTACAACTCTGTGAGCAGCAAAATTAGGGTATGTAAGATCTGCTGCAGCACTGGAATACTCAGTGCTTATCCACAATCCTGTCTGCAGAAGACATAGGACCTGCCATGCACCTGCAGATCAGGCCTGCAAAGCCACATTGTCCTTTCTGAACTCCATGTGCAGGACACTGTTAGTCCAGAGCCCAGTCAACTGCCTGACTTGTTTGGTGCTGTTCAGCACAGGGATTGGAAATTATGCTGCAAGACAGACTGCAAAAATTGTATCTATTTTTTTAATGGCATTTGTTCAGTTGCTTGAGAAAAGGAACAAAAGTGGGGGTTAGCATACCTATCATCTTGAACTATCCAGTTGAGATGTGAAGATTTACGATGTGATAACTTTGTCTGAAAAATGAGGAATAAAAATCATGTGTCACGGTAAGGGATTTTACACAAATAAACAGTAGATAAATTGGGTGTTTCATTCTGTTTGGTTGGTGTTTTTTGAGGTGGGATGTGGTTTGGGGTTTTTTAGATGTTATTAAAGAATGGGTCATTAATGTATCTTGTTACAAACGCAGAATTAGGAATTGGTTACTGATTTTAATGGGAGAAGATGTTTCCTTCTGCAGTATCTAGAACACACATAAATAATATACATAGTTGGTCAGATGCAGATTTTGAGTGCTAATATTTCTGCCAATAACCTCAACCCACACATGAAGG
The DNA here is from genome assembly GCA_013399915.1 of Illadopsis cleaveri. Taxonomy (NCBI): domain Eukaryota; kingdom Metazoa; phylum Chordata; class Aves; order Passeriformes; family Timaliidae; genus Illadopsis; species Illadopsis cleaveri. Next base: position 219,819 of record VXBB01023389.1, read on the forward strand.
AACTAAATTTCTTGAGTGAGATTGGGGTCATTCAGCCTCTGTGCTAATTTATTTCTTGTCCATTGCCAGGCAGACATTGCCAAGTACAGTGCATCAGATTGCATGGCAAAACATGATATGTTTTATCAGGATCTGCCTGCCAAAGCTAGTCCACATAATATTTTGAACTGCTTTCAAACTACAATTCCTAAGAGAGGTGAGAGAGTATGATGCTCTAATCTTCCTCATTGGTGACTTTTTCTGTTGCATATTTATTAAAAATATTCTTGAAATAAAACCAGAACTTCCCATTAATACAGGAATGCAACATTAGTTATATTATAATTCTTTGGTGGTATTAACCATAGACAAAGTTGGAGTTTTATAACCTCATAACAAACAAATGAGTGTTACTGAGATGATGTAAAGCTGATGGCTATTGGTTTTAAGTTGTGAAAGGTTATATATTCCACTTATTGAAGTGGACAGGGAAGTAAATAAGGGGAGGGCCACCTGAACTTAAAGACATATGCAAATTGAAGCACAGCTAATTCCTGGAAAATTATTATTTTCTTTATCAAGATACGAACAAAACTAGAGCACACGCTCGCTTTGGTGCACATTTTCCTGCATTTATTAAGCTAAAACATGTCCCTTATATGATGGCTTAAGAGGGAACAGAAGATAGAATTTTGGAGACAAGGACTCTTCACAATTCCTATTTCTTAGCACAGTGCTGCTGTGAAATGTGCACAAAGTGCCCAGTAAGTGCTGGTCAGTGGTGGGGGAGCAGTGTTTGCCCCAGCTGTGCTGCCAGTCCCTCCCTCTGCAGAGCAGGAGTGGGCTGTGCTGCACAGGCACTGTGACAGAGCTGGGCTCCCTGTGCACAGCCTGCCCCACATCACCGTGCACAGCTCTGCTCTGATCCCTGCTGGGTTCATGGAGCTCAGCCTGGCTGAGAATCACAGGGTTTGTCCTGACATTGCACCTGTCCTGTGTCCTCAGCCAGGAGCAGAGCAAAGAAAAATTGCATCTACATTAACTGTAGGAGAATTTTCTGAAGCTGTCCTAGAGGGCACTAAATCAGTTGTGCTATCGATTTTGTAGCAAAGACAGCTGCAGAGCAGATGTAAGGACTGTGATAATCAAAATCATTAGCTTCAAGCTTGAGATAATTCAAACTCCTTTGTTGTACACTCAAACAGATGAGCAAACCTAGTGAATTATCTAATGAGTGCACAACTTAAAATATCTGGTTTATGTTGCTCTTGAAAGACCTGGACAGGAAGATGAGCATGTGAATATAGTGTGCAATTGGTCAAGTTAGCTTGGTAGAATTTTGGTCCCATCATTCTGTCCAATCCAGCTGGAGATGCTGAGAGAAGGAATGGCTCAGAATAACCATAATCCAATGTCTCAGCCCTGTCATGAAACTGGTTATAAAAACTAGGTGGAAGCAGTATTAACAAAGTAGGCTTTTAATTCCTTTTCTGAAATCTGTGCTGTATCAAAATAGGGTTGTTTATGTTTTTTAATATAAACTATATTTTCCATAGCTACTTTTATTTTGAATAATTCAAGATGAAAGCCCTCTCCTAAAATTATTTGTTGGAAGCCCTGCTTCCTTGTGTATCTTAGCATCAAGACTTAGGGAAATAAATGAGCCAGTTCAATACACTGGATTTTCCCAAATGTCTGTCAAAGAACTGTCTTTAATTTCAGAAGATGGTGGCTAATTATGGCTACAACACAGACAATAATGAGGAAATCACTTCACCTTCTATTCACTTTCAAAATGGAGACCTTTTCCCAAAGCAACACTTTCTGTCAGCTCTGAGATTTCACTGAGCTGCTGGATCAGGGAAGCAGCAGTAAGAAGTTTGATGACTTTGATGTTCTCATTGCAGTGTGAAATGTGGAGAGAGTGTGCTGTGCTGGGCTGAGTCAATCCTGAATATACAGGTATGCTTGCCTTATGGGCTATAGTGGAATAAGTGTTTCTGCTGTGTTCTCCACTGGGGTGTGCAGGTGTAGGGAGGGCAGGACAACCTTCTAAGCTATAGATTCTTGTGTTAAACTGCTGGATATCATTCTCGGTATTTTGGTAGGATTTATGGAAGTAAAGTCGTTTTTGAAATCCCTTTGTTCCAAGTTAAAGCCTGTGTGGGGTGTTTTTTAATGTGTGGAAAGCATTTTGGACACTGACAGTACAGTGCAAACTATTTGGTTGGTTTTTGTAGCTCAGAGGATGGCTCCATACCAAATCACAGGTACGAATGTCCATGCTTGTACAAAAAGTTGAAAAATTTTCAAGTAACTGTCTTGAAAATAGCAATTAGTTACAGAAGGATGGTTATGTAGGTAACAACTTTTTGATGATTCCTTTTAGGGAGCAAACTGTATGGGGAGGATCAGCAAACTGGATAAATCTATTAGAATTTTCGTCTGAAACTCATCTCATGTGGAGAAAGCATCCCAGATGTCTGGATAGTCATGGCCTGTACTGCACTGTATGTCAAGAGTGAAATGCTGCTGTAGGAATGTCTTCTAGCCACCCACAGCATTGCAGGTTTCTCTGACCTTATTACCATTTCTCTCTTCATGAAAGCTGGTGATGAAAGTGCACTCAATAGACCTCTTACCATTATCCAGCCTGTTTCCTGTGATCTTCTTAAAAGAGTTAGGGAGAATTCCTAGCTGGGAAATGAATCTTAGGGTTAATGCAGTCTATCTTATCTCAGATCCCACTGGGAGAATAGGCTTTCTGTAATTCAGCTGCAGGTTATCCCTTCTTTGTGCAGACAAGATGGATGGGGAGATAGAGCTGCTTGTTTAAAAAAAAATGACCAGAGTAGGTTTTTGGAAGACAAGAAAATATTTGGTTCCAATTGGACACATGAGCAAAAAGGTTTGAGTGTAATAAATGGGACATTTTTAGAAATTATCATGTTTTATTTAAAGAAATAGATTGAGAGAAATAAGGAATCTACATTCTTGAAAGTGATAAAACCATGTTGTCAGAGTCTGAATGCAAAACCAGGTTCTGCCTCATCCCCCAGTCATTACATCTGTTAGCTATCTCCTGATTAAATAAAAGCTCTTTTAGATTTAGTAACTTTGCTCTGGATATTGTGGCATCACTGTGCATGTAATGGTTTTAATAAATTTCATTTATAGAACTAAACAGAAAAGCAGTTGCTGGCAGAGACAGCTCTGGCTGCAATATGTTAACTCTTTGGAAACCCCTTGTCAGCCAACACGTGTCTGGAACCTCACCTACACCATTACAGACAACTGCAAATGATTCATGTGGGTTTAGGTTTTTGTTGTGCTTTGCAGTTTTTGTTTTGTTTCTTTTTATTTGCTTAATTAGGATATATAGAGTAACTGTAGAGTGCCTTCAGCTGATAATACACAATTACATTTGTGTTCCCTTTACATTGCAGGAATTTTTAGTAAAGATAGAATTTCTTATAGAATATAAGTTTACAGCAAAATATTAACACAAATCTTCTTTTCTTCTGGGTGTTTTTTAACCCCAGCCAGCAAATTAACACCATCCATCTGTTCACTCACTCCCCCTTGGTGGAGTGGGGAGAGAATCAGAAGGGTAAAAAAGTGAGCAAACTCCTGGGTCAAGATAAGAACAGTTCAATAATTGTGCACCTGCTCAGTGGCAGAGTCCTTGACTTAGGGTCAGCACTGCTCAGCAACAGCCAAACATCAGTGTGGTATCAACATCCTTCTCAAACCAACCACTGCACTGTACCCAGCTACTAGGAAGAAAATTAACTCCATCCCAGCCAAACCCAGCACTTCAGATTTCCAAAAATCCCAGAGGACGCATCAGAAGTGTAAAATCTTTGGAAGATAAGAGGAATCTGAAAGAACCATGTAATGTAAGCCTATTCTCCAAACTTTGGAGCTGCCCTGGAGCTGACTGTAAGCCTATCACATCTGTGATAAAACAACACATCTGTGCTTTAAATTATTTTCAGGTAGGAAACAAGGCTCTAGATCAAATAAACACATTTCTGGTAGTAAAAGGTAATTTTTGTGTGATCCCAGCGAATGGTTGCTAAGTCTCCTTTGTGTAAATCCACAGAGAATATGCCAAGTTTCAGCTGCTTGGCTCTAAACTCAGACTGAAACAGGACACACGTGTGAGTCTGGAGGTTGCCAGTTCCAATTCTTCACGCTGGCCAAAGGTTTAGTGTCGTGTGTGTATGTATTATTATACCTTATTATTCACTGTGTGTGCTGCAGATAGAAGGGAATATATCCACTAGAGCAGAACCATCGTTTTAAGGGTAGCTTCATTATTCTGTGACAGCAGGAAATTGCAAGATAGCAGTAACTTTTATTTGTAGGTGTCATTCTCTGTTGTATAGAAATAGCACTGGGCCCTGGCCCTGGGCCCAGGCCCGTTCTGTGCATGTTAAAATGTACTTATCTGATTGTTTCCTTCAAGAACTTTGGAGAAGGAAAACTCAGAAAATATTTAGAAATAATTTTTGGGGAATATGAAAAGAGAAAACAAGTGAAGCGTGTGTAAGAGATTGTGTTCTTTTTCCCTGTCAGATTACAATAACAGCATCTGCACAAAGAAAAGATCTTCACTCTTACATACATATTTCTTCCTCACCTTCCTTTATGTGTTGCCTTTTCAGGGACAAGGTAATACTGTTTCTAGGGTAAAATCTACCTCATGGATTTGAAAGGGGAGTTTTACCTTTGGGTGGTTTATGTTCATGGATAATATTGGTTGCTTCTGCTATCACTGCTTGCAAACAAGGTATTACACCTTGTTTCCACTGATGACACCAGGCAGTTTGTGGCTTGCTTGCATCAAGTCATTGGCAAGTACTTGGGAGATGGTAGGTTTGAAATGACTCTGCGAAAGGATCTCCCTTCTTGGAGACTTCTCCAGTGTGAACTGTGGTGATTGACTAATAATCTCAGGAAATTAATAATTTTTTTCCCACCTGAAATTTATTTCAGTGTATTTGAGGGAAGAGAGCACTGTGTTCATCAGAAATTTACTTCTCTGCTGATATTGCTGTTTGTACATGATTTTTAATGAGAGACATAAAATTATCTATGAAAAATGAACAAGCCAAGTGCTTTTCCATTGACATGTGTGAGCTTTGGGTCAAAGCTAAGCAGAAAAAGGTGATTCAGTTTTAGGGACTGGGTTTGGGAGAAAAAGGTAACAGAATTAGAAGTCAGATATACTTTAACCTTTCTGAGGCAAATTTTATAGTCCTTGCACCTGCTATCTCAGGGCTCTCAGACCATTAAAGTACTTTACTTGACAGTCTAAGTCACTTTGTGACTTTGGAAGAACTACAAATATCTTTTAAAGAATAGGAAGCTAAATTGTGTTCTACTGGCTTACACACTAGAAAATAACACTTGTTCTACTGGAGTCAAATTGGAGATTACCACCTCTTCTCATTTGGTTGTCTCAAAATCCTTTATTTTTTGGAAATTCAATATGTACAACTGAAGATCTCTAGAGAATTTTTTTTTCAGTTTTTGAAAAAAAGATATATCTTGGAATCTATAATTTTCATGGCAGAGGAAAAAAACGAGAAAGCCATGATTGATCATGAAGAGGAAAAAAAAAAATCACCTCTTTCCCATACTACGTGTTATATTGATCAAAGGTTCATTTATCCTTCAATGGTTTATGGCTGCTTTTAAGTCAAAGGTAATTTTGCTGCTGCTTCCATGGAAAACAGGTCCTTTAATGGCAATCTGATTTGAAAGCTCACCAACCTATAAGACTTGACATGGAAATAAGATTAACTAAAATAGTCTATTAGCTACCTTGGCAAATATATGCTGTTTTCACAATTTCCATGGCTCTTCATCTTGCTCTTCCAGTTAGTTCTAAGTCAGACATTCAAGAAAATTTTCATCTTTCAGCTCTTTCCTGTAGGCATTGTACTACAAATACATAATGAGTGCTGTACTAATGGATGGCTCTTGTAGCCTGAGCAATAGTGGATTTTGCTCTCTTCTTCTTAGTGTCAAGCAATTGGAAGCAGCAGTAAATAAATGGTGACTGCTCTGGCTTTTAGGAACCCAGCAAGAACATCTGAGAGACATTATCTCAGTTGTGAGGGACAGTCAGTAGAGTTATTTGAAGGAGAGTTTCTTTGAACAGATGATCTCCTCTCACTTTCACTTCAGCAGGTGCCAAGCTACTGCTCTAATGCCTGGAAATTACTCCAGTGACTGCAACGGCTGTAAGAGTCCAGAGTGAGAAAATAGGAGTCCAGAGGTTGTACACGGTTCTATATTTTGTGTCTGGGTAAAAGATGAATAAAGAGAGCTTAATCTCTGAATTTGTCCTTGGTTGCTATCTGCAAGACACGCCTCGCTTCATAAAATGCAAGAATGAGATCTTTAACTAAAAATTTTGTAACTGTATGAATGAGCCAAAGATGCTTTAAGAAAGTGGTGGATGGAGCCAAGGGGGAAGGAAATGGCAAAAAGAACAAAGTGCATGTGCAGTAGGGAATCGCAGCACTTTGGATGCCTAGATATGAATTTACTTGAATTCAGTCTGAAAGTGGAGAGACAGTGGTTGACCTTTTCAGCTGTTTCAAACGGAGCTGCACTGTGACAGGGGTGTCCAGAAAACATTAGCTGTGGCAAAGAGACATGCTTTGCCTATGGGCAGGGTCAATAGGCCAGCAAAGTCAGCCCAAAGCTTGTCAAGATGGATTACGTATCAGAAACGGCTCTTGGGTGCAATTTATTGCATATTTTAACCACTATTTTATGGAGTGGGTTTCTCGTGTTTGTAGCTCAAAGAATAACGAGGCTGATGGTGAAGTGCTTTATTCCATGATATTGCTGTACGGACAAGGGTAAGAGAAGTTTTGGTTTGAAGATGCCAACTATTTTATGGGAGGAAACATCAGTTAAAATCTCATGTGTTTTAATGTTCCTTTATCTGGATCAGCACTGAGTAAAAATGTAGTCACTAGCACTTCAGGTTTTGGGGGCTTTTTGTGATTCTACCTTTTTTTGTTCTAGCATCTTCCACTCTCTGTGCTGTGGACTATCTGTCTCTGTAAATTCTTAACTCAGTTAGGAAGGGGTAGAGCTGCCAGGTTCAGCTCAACAGAATACAACGGTTTTCCTTTTGATATTCTGAATAGGTTTGAATTTTACTAAATGGAATGAAGTTACACATTATAAACTAATGCAGTAAAACTCAACTAGCAGAGATGAAAGTTTGCTCCTGAAAGTTTGAATCAATGCATAAATCAGCCATAGTAAATTTTTTTAGTATCCTACATTAGAGGTCTCCTATGAAATTATCACCACATGGCAAAACTTTCACAGATTAGAAAGATGTTTTAATACTGAGCGGCAGGTGAATAAAAATGTCACTGACAACAAGGAGACAAACCCAGCCATATGCATTTGGTGAGTTGCAGCAGTTCTAGACACAGGGCCCTGCTGCCTTTGATTGATATCTGTCCTGCTAGAGGCTCCATCATATTAAGAAGGTACTATACATACTGTGCAGGTCCCCTGTGGTTCTCTTCCACATGACAAAAGGCTGCATTTGTTGTGCCACTGTTTATGAAACAGAGGGACTGTTCTTGGAAACAAAGAAGGAGCTAGGCCATACAATATTAGGGTCTAGTCTGAGCTGCCAGTACCTCTGTATGAAGTTGTGGCCCATGTAAGTTATGAAATTCAGATCCTTCTGGTTGATATGCTTGCAGTAGGCATACTCACTTGGTCAGAATTGCTCTGACAAAAAAAATTGCTAACAGTCATGTTGAATAATTTTTAAAGAACAGATGTAAACAGGCCAACCAACAGTTTCTGCATAAAAGGATTTAGGGTTTTAGTCTATCAGAAATTGAATTTGAGTCAGCAATTTCATGCTGTTGTGAATACTGAACAGGGGTTTATAAACAGACGTAGAATCTGCATGACACATGAAATGGCCTTGCCCTGCTTGGCAGCTACGTTTGGTGAGGCATCAATAGGGATCTGTCTTCATATGGCCCACAGCTTCATGGAAAGAGGGCTTGATTGGAAATTCAGAGAAGAGCAGTGCTGTAAGCAAGAAATCTATTGAGAAAGATGGGATTTGAAGAAGTCCTTATAGTAAAAGGAACACGAGAGCAACAGAGATGTAGAAAAGCTACAACTAATACTTTTTTTCCTTTGGAGAGACAGAAAATAAGGAACGCTTATGGTGATGGGGTGCTAGTTCTGTCATTATGGATGTTCTCCAAACAGATTAGAGAAACTATAGGAGAGACAGAGGCATGACAAGAGAAACTTCACAGCTTTTCCAAATAACAACCAGCTCTAGTACTGCCTACAGAACTGCAGCTGAGACAGAATAAAAGTTTCATTTGTCAAATGTAGCTGATAATTATTTTTATTATCTGCTGAGTAAACTCAAGAACTTTGAGATGACTTCCATGCGTTTGGAGCATCACTGAACTGACTCATGCAGTTATGAGTCACTTACCTTTGTATGGAAGGGAGACTACTCCTTCAACAGTAGTAGTGGCTGCTGCTTGTTCACTGGGATTCATTTACCTTTTAGCTGTAGTAGTGCTTCTCTCCAGAACCCTTTGTTCTTTAGTTATCTATTTCTGTTGTCAGTTTTACAGAGGAGTTGAAGATAATGATGACTTTATGCAAAGTGAAATAAGCCTTACTATAATACTTAATGCTGCTAATCAGATTATTCTGGCATTACTGAAGTCTGCAATGATCCATGTTTTTAAGACTAGTGTATATTTTATATGAGTGTTGGAGAGCTACCATGTTTCCATTTCTTCATGTGCCAAGCTGGCTATACTGTACAATGGGCAGCGCTGATAGACTGCTATCAGGGGACTCCTTGAAGGGAAGAAAATGCTTTTTGAGATTTGCATCCCTCCCCCTTCGCCCTGATTTCCTTGTATCTAGGCTGTATGGGAAGGCAGCTTTATGTAGTTCAGAGGTAGGTTTTGAAAACCCCAGAAGTTTCCTAAACCACTTACTTAAGAATTGCCCTCTAACTTACTCCCCAATGAATTGTTCTTGCTTGCTGTTTTGGCTTGGTAGGAATGTGATATGCTCCTGCCAGCTTCAGGTCAGGAATTCCTGCTCCTGAGCTTTGTGCTCAGTGAATGTGTCAACATTCACTTTGTCAGCAGCTCCACCTGGTTTTAAAATAACATCAGGCTTACTTCGTTTTCTTGTATCTCGAGTCAGTATTAGTTTGCATATGAACAATGAGGGGTTTATATCTAAACAAATTAACAAGTCAGGTGACAGGAAGGTGATAAAGACCAATTGACTTGTGCAAGCAGGCTGCACTCATTTCTCAAGGAATTACAATGCACACCTACACTAACTTATGCCTGATTGCAAAGTTTACAGGGGATCCCAAATGTAAGATAGCAGTGGGTCTGTACATATTTCTTCATGACTGCTTTTGCTGGCTGCTCTGAAGCTTCCAGGAAGCAGATTTTACACTGCTGGAGTGATTCCTTCCATGTTACTTAGGACACTTAGTGCCCATGGGCTCCTTAAGGAAACTTGTAAAGCTGCTGGTCTGCCTCATTTCACAGCTGCCTCTGCGGGAGAGCAGCTCAGAGGCTCTGGGAGGAGAACTTTCCTGGGTTGTCAGTAAAAAAATTCCATAGAGAACAAGAGACTCTTCTCCTGAAGAATTGAGGAAAGACTATGTTTAAATGGTAAAACTGACTGAATGTCACAAGTTTTGTCTCAATGTAGTTTGTAGGAAAGTGAACACTTGTGGGGGGAGGAGAAAGGATTTTGGGAGGAAAAAAAGGCGAAACAGGCTCAACTTAGAGGTAAAAAGATAGTTTATTAACACACAGTAAGGAAACGAAGAGAAAATGAAACTTTCAGAACCTATCTCCCAATCAACGAATGTGAAACCACCACGGGGATGAAAGCTGATACCTGCCCATGCCGTGAGGAGTTGAAGAAAGCTTTAAGGAATTAGAGAAGTTCAGGGGGAAAGGCAGTGCAACTTCACAGTGGTATTTTTTATTCTGTTAAGTGTTTATCACTCTCTAGAACTGTTATGAACTAGAAGCTGGATGTTTTTTCATCAATTGGAGGGTTTGTAGTGCACAATCATACCGTGCAGAGGGCAGTCAGGATCAAATATCTTACACCACGATGGTGTTTCATGCTTTCTACCCATCGTTTTTTGCAAATTGGATTTTATTCAAATGAATGACAAGAAACCTATTTCTGGAGAAACCATACAATGAAATGGTGCCTGGTTTCTGAATTGCTTTTATACTGCATAATGCCTAAAGGTCTTCATAGGCATGTAATCAAGTGAGGGAAGATAACAATCTGTTCACTTTTCTAAAGTATAAACCACTATTATTTCCTTCTTGTTCTATTTGATAGCTTTAATAACAAACTTCAGTGTTTATTTTATAAGCCAAAACAAAAGACTGTATTTTTTAAGGTGTACTCCAGACTAACAGATAAGAAAATATGTAACATGTTCCTCTCAATCAAGGGCTCATTCTCAAACGTTTCATTCATGTTCCCTTTAGACTACATTCAGAATATGGTGTAGATTTTTCTTTTAGTTATCAATGGTTAGAAAAATAATTGTTCCTGAAGACATTTAGACCAGGATTCAAATGAAAATGATGAGGTGGCAAAACAGAGAATGATAAGTTTTTTTTCAGTTTTAGAGTTGTAACCTAAAGAGACTGTAAGTTTGGTAAGCATGAAATATCCTTAAATGCAAATTTGGCTTCAGTTTCTGTGTTCCATAGGCTCTTGTGATACCTTGATATCTAAATTAGGCTAATAGCACTGGCTTTTTGAAAAACACCAGAAATTGCCCAAGCAAGGAGCTTTGCAGCTTTTTTAATACAAAGAACTTTTTTAGCTTCTTAAACATGTACAAAAATACTGTAATAATAAAACCCACATAATGTGCAACAATTAAAAGAACAAAAGGAATGTAATTCCTTCTGTGATTTATCCATAAGAATGATACAGCATTTTTAAACTTAGCTCTGATTCAGGAAACCTCTTGCAGTGAATAAAACCTACCCTATGAACCCTTCACCATCAGCGTATACAACTTACCAAAGTACTGCTTTCTTTGTGCTCCTTGAAAACTAAATTTCTGAGAAGTCATGAAACATCCTTGATGGAAGAGATGTTTTTATGCAAATACTGTGGTGCTTTACAAATACCTCCTTTTCTCCCCTATGCTTCCAAATCTCATCGTTTTAGCATTGACTTGATAGAATATTTTTTTCTAGAGAATAAATTTTATTCTATATTTTATTCTATATGTGCTCCAGTTGTGGTGAATCTAAATAGCAGAAAGTGGAACATGGATCTAATTTTCCAATGTAATTTTTTAAAATATCTGATTCAAAGTATCAGCATGAATTTTTGCTCCTTAAAAATAAAAGGCAAATAGAAAGGATTGAGTGTGAATCCAGATGCAAGTTGGGGGCAGGGAGGATCAAGGTTTGAAAAGTGCTGTCAGATGCTACTTAATGGGGGACACAATTGTTGGAAACATCAATCTGCAGCTGAATTTATTTGGCTTTCAATAGGGGATAGTATTTCAGATAGAAACACCTAATTGGTAGTATACAGTAAAAGTGGCACAGTAAAAACGTCTGGCCTGTGTGTTAATTGCTCTGTCTGAATTAATACAGCCATATTATTTATTGGAATACAGTAATCAAACCTGCTGCTGACTGTTACAAAGGAGGGCCATTTCAATTAACAGGCACTGCTCCCAAAGGGGCACTAAGGAGAAGTAAGCAACAGAAGTGTGCAGGTATTCAGGGCACAAAGTGTAAATGAGAGAATGGCTCATTGCAATTCTTGCACCTGATTGAGTTGTGAAAGGGCTTTACCCTTTGAGTCTCAGTGGTCCTGAGGATGGTTTTTTGTATCATTTGTTGTATAATTCACTCAGGTTTCTTGTTGGAAGGTGGTCTGTTGGTATTAGCAGCAGGTGTCTTTACTTTCTTGTGGGTGGAAATCAAAGGCAGTAAAGCCCAGTCAACCTTGGTTCATCCATAGTTACTGAAATAGGAGCTCAGATCCATTCTCTGACTTTCTTAGGGAGCTAACTGAATTTACATCTCCTGTGCTTGCCCATGTAATGTTTGGATGGTATTGCATACTGCATGCCTTAGGCTTGAGGCTATTCTCATTTATATCCACATTGACATGATGAGTCAGTGAGAGGGAGGGAGGTGGAGTAGTGTACTTTTCTAGTAAGGCCTTCCCCAAGAGTGGGAGATCCATTTGCTTTGTATTTTTTCCCTATCCCAGTGTAAACTTCCAAAACACAAGAAAATTCTTAATCCACATAAAAATTGTGTTAATGGGTTATTTTTCAGTCTTCTAAGTAAGTGAAAAAATATAGCTTTTGAGGCCTGCATGAAGTACCTGTTGTCAATGTAACTGAAAAAATTTTCTCAGTGTAAAAACTGTTACCTCAAAGATGTGATTGCTCATAGGAACATATATGTCTACACTGCCAGAGTTTCTTTCTTGCCATTTGATTATGCACGTGTAATACTGTCTTAGGAGACTGAATTGCCTTAATAGTTAGTGTTTGAGCATTTTTATGTACTTCTTGTTTAGTAGGTTGGTTTTGCTTTTGCTTTCTCTAATAGGGTGATTCAAGATTTTAGGATTTTCAGAATTCCCTTGGTCTGATGAGTGCACCACCCCTGAGCAATGTATTGTGTGGCTGGGTGTACTTAGTCTGTATAAAATATTACACCCCAAATATTTCATTTGAATGAAATATCATGTGTTGTCAGCCTGTGTTACATTGGGCTAGGGGCTTTACATGAGGAAAAGTTGTAAGTAAGTGCAAACCAAAACAATCCCAGTACACACAATAAAATTTACGAATTTCCCAATCTAAATAAAGACTGTAAAACACCAGCATATAACAGTCCAGAATCATTGCATCAAGGGAGTTGCTTATAGGTTACATATTTTGACCAAGACACAGATAGCAGTGATGAAAAGGAAACCTCCAACCTTTCAACATATCACATTGCTGAAAGCAAGGTGATGTTAAACATAGATTTCAGAGAACGAACAGATGATAGATTTCAGAGGGGTGGTGGTAGAAGTGAAAATCCAGCATACTATATGGCAACTAAATGTTTTGGAACTGAAAAAAATCTGCAAGGATCAGTTTGCAAAGCTCCTGTTTTCTATGAAGACAATCACAGAATCTAGAACTATTTGGGTTGGAAGGGACATTAATGATCATCCAGTTCCCATCCCCCTGCCATGGGCAAGGATCTTTCTGCTAGATCAGGCTCCTCAAAAGTCCCATCCGACCTGGCCTAAACACTTCCAAGGATGGAGCATCCACAGCTCCTCTGGCAAACCTTTTCAAATGCCTCACTGCACCCACAGTGCAGAATTCCTTTCTAACACCTTATCCAAACCTGCCCTCTTTCAGTTTTAATCCATTTCCCCTTGTCGTGTCACTACATGCCCTTGTAAAACTGCCTCTCCACCTTCCTTGTAGCCCCATGAGGTACTCAAAGGTTCTCTAAGGTCCTGCAGAACCTCCCCTTCTCCAGGCTGGATAACCTCTCCCAGCCTGTCGTCATAGGAGCGGTACTTTGATCATCTTGGTGGCCTCTCTGTGCTTCCCCCAAAGTGTCAGTGTCCTTATGTTGGGAGCCCCAGGGCTGGATGCAGTGCTCCAGGTGGGTCTCACCAGGGTGGAGCAGAGGCAGGATCCCCTCCCTCTCCCTGCAGGCCACACTGCTTTGGGTGCAGCCCAGGATGCAAGTGCTCATCTGAAGTGTTCATGTGGAGTTTCTCATCCCCCAACACCCCCAAATTCTTCTCCTCAGGGCTGCTCTTCCTATTTTTGGTTTAAAATCATGTGAAGGCAGTAATGGAAACACACAAAAATTTCTGTATCTTGAGTCAAAAGCTTGGCTCTCATTACAATATTACTTGTAAACATCTGTAATCTTATTTTGTTGATATGAATTGTCTTGCAGTACTACACTAGATTCTACCTGTTCCTCCTCCAATGGAAAGCTGGCCCAAAGCCAAGGTTTCTTGAGTGTTGCCATCAAACTGTTGATGTAAAGAAGCAATACTAGAGTGTGGCTATTTGTGTGTGTCATCAGTGCAAGAAGTCCCTGTGTAAATCAGAGTGCCCAGCGGTGAGGAAGCTGGGGTCAGATTAATTTGCAGGATGCCTCTTGTTGCCCTAAAGGATACCAGTGGTGGGAGTGTGGGTGGAGGTTGTGTTTTTGCAATTTTGGGTTTTTTTGGGTTGTGTTTTTGCAATTTTCCCCCATTAAAGGCTTTGCCTTGCTTCAAGAGATTAAGCATCAATCCATTTGACTTTTATAAATAATTCAAATCATTAGCAAAAGAAGCTTTTCCAAGGAACTGTAATTATTTTTTCTAGCTACTAAAATGTAAGTAAAATTTAGAGACACATGAAAGTGTTAGTTTGAAAGAATATAAGTTTATCAATAGTTTTTTTATTCCTGTGTATTTTTTCTGGAGTGCTTAACGTAATAGAATTCACAAATGTCTGCATTTCTTTCTAAAAAGAAGTTAAGCTTTAATTGTGAATCAGTTAAAACTATAATTCTTTGGTACTACAGATTTTTTCTGAGTGAGTTCAAATATCAAATGTAGTTTGGAACAGCATGCAGTAGGCTTAAGAGCATCTTTATTGTGATGAAATTCAATTTGAACTGTTCCTTATCAGGCTTCACATATAATAGTTTTCCTGTAATTTCTTCAAACCTTGCAATCAATCAAATCAGTGGCTTAAAAGACTCAACAAAGTAGTATTTGACTCATCAAAATATTATCACATATTTGGAATAGAAGAGGAACTGCTTAAAAACTTTGGACTGGATGTGTAAGAAATCTACTGTTTCTGAAGTATTCATTAGTTGGAAAAAATTATATTGTTGTATACAAGGCCCCAAATTAGCAAACTAATTAAAAACTTGCCTTGAATTCAAGTGGGTGTGGTATCAGGAAAGTTTGATTTGCCAGCCTGTTGCAGAGCTGGGGAAAAGTTGATACTTTATTCTAAGAAAAAGTTTCTTCATTAAAAGGGAGTGAAGAGACATCATCACCTCCAGGTCCCCTCACCCCCCCCAAAATCATTATAAAGTGCACACCTCAACATTTCACTGTTATATTTGTTAGTATTATGAGCAAGTGACGAACAGTTAAATATATCAATATTTAATGCAAGTCAAAATTTCTCCTTAAACTAAATATTACTAATGAATCCAGCATATAAAATTATGTGACAGTCCTGTGGTTTTGTTATATCAGCCTTCCCAAATTCTAATATCAATTTATCAATCTGGAAATAATAAGAATAAAAATAAAACCCAAAATAGAGGGATTTTTTTACAGTAGGCGTTTGAGCTGAAGGATAAGAGTTACCTTTACAGTTTTCTGGACAGGCAGGAAGATTAAAAATAGCCTTTTTGAGAAAAAGGTCCTATTCTTACAAGAGTTCTTTAAACATGACTTCAGAACCTAAGACTTAAAAGCACTTGCAGTGCTAGGTGGAAGCTTGCAAGGGGCTTGTGTTATAAATTTTTTGGGGGAAGTAAAAAGATTTCTGATTTATCATATCAAATGCTGTGTTCTTTAAAGATAAAGTCTTGTTTTTATGCTGTTATCATTGGGTTCTGCTCAGGTTCTAATCTGTGAAATCAGTGACAAAACTCTACATATCTACCATCAATTTCTATTTCTCAAAAATGTGTGGCAAACTTCTCAGGGTTTCAGAATAATCATATAAACTGATCTTGCTGTGTATGGAACTAAATAGGTGATTAGCAGAGGAAGAGCAAAAAAAAGTATTAAAATGTTTCATGGCTTGCAGTACCCTGAAAACTTCGCTTTTATGAAGCTTTCCTGTTCTTTCTGCCTGTTTTCTCTTTATAAATTATCAGCATTCAGTTTGCATGAAGGTGCTACAGTAGTTATCTTAGTAATTTAGAAGGTCAGCTGTAGAAAGAGCTCTATATTTTTACATACATTTGTATGTTTTAGAGAGTAGGTGTCTTTTTATGATTCCTCTTAGGTTAATTATTCTGATTAGCTCCTGCAATTAGCTGAAGAATAATGACTTTTTCTTAATGGATATTTTCTTCTTACTTCAATTTAACCCTCTCCTTTTAAATGTCCTTCTTCACCACAGTGGGATGTATAATAAAAGAGCAGCTTAAGGTATATTCTAGTGCATTTTGGAAATCTATCAGCACATGAACGAGTTACTATTATTATTATAGGTTCAGAATTTTATTCACTCAGAAAGCAAAAAAAAAAAAAANTATCAGCGCATGAATGAGTTACTATTATTATTATATGTTCAGAATTTTATTCGCTCAGAAAGCAAAAAAAAAAAATCAACCTGTTTTAGTTTGCAATAAATTAGCAGTAGGGTTTATAAATGTATTTTAATGGTAAAAATATAGACCCCTAAGATATTTGATTGGAAAGAATGATTTCTGCTTAGGAGCTAGGAGAAGGTGGATTGACTGCATAATTTCTTTTGCAATTCACTTTCTGCCACACAAGAAAAATGCTCTTTTCTGTATTTTAACAGTATTTGAATTGGTTTGGGCCAGCTTTCCACTGGAGAAGGAACAGATAGAACCTAGTGTAGTACCACAGCAGAATTTACATCAACAAAACAAGAGTATGAATGTTTAAAAGTAATATTGTCATAAGAGCCAAGATGCTGACTCAAGCTGCAGAAATTTCTGTGTATTGCCATTACTGCCTTCACATGATTTTAAACCCAAAATATTCAGAGCATCCCTGAGGAGAAGGACTTGGGGGTGTTGGTGGGTGAGAAACTCAACACAAGACAAGATCTTCTCTTGTCTTCTGTGGCTTCAAGGCATTCCCCTCGTTCCAGGCTCATGAGGCCAGATATACTGGTTCTCCTGAGCTCTAGCAGATTTTTGTGGAAATGAAAAATTAATTTTCACCATCAAAAAGGGAAAATGGGGGCTAGCATCTTCTCTCTTTTCAACTGCTTCATGGAAAGAAATGGAAAATGGCAGAGGAACATTGTGGAAAAAGGTACTCTTGTTGCCAGTATCATGGCTGTGTCCACAGCACAGTGATAAGTTCCTGGAAATTCTGTCAGTTTTATTTGGTGTTGCACATGTTTAGAATTTTGATATTGTATTTTTCATATGCTGAGCATCTCTGGGATGATCTCGGTTCTTTGCTCTCTCTCCATCAGACCTACCCAACAGTAATTAAGCTGCAGTGGGCCTTTCCAAAGGCAGGAGAGTTTAAATATCAGTAATTTGATCTGCCCTGTTTACTGATCTCTGCTGTTAGCTGAGTTGAAAGCGAAATGTTTTAATTAAAACGATTGGCAATAAGTTGGTATAATGCCATAATTTGCACTGGGCCTCTTCTAGAAAATGACTTAACCTCTGCCTCTGTTGCTAAGGCAACTAATGGACATAATTGTGACTGGGTGCATAGAGACAGCAAGTGGAGGGTCTAAAGCTTTTTTAAATTGCTGGGGTATCATGATGCTGAAAGATTAAAATGTGATGTTAGTAAAATATATCCAAAAGTGTCTCTTCTGTACTTTAAGTTTAATTTTCATATTTTATTTTTCGGTACTGTTTCACGCTTCTAAGCCTTCCAGTTTGGACTCTAAAACCTCATGATGTCATACTTAAGTTCATTAATGCAGCACTGTATGTATGATAATTTGTGATATAATCTGGAAATGGCAATGGCTGTTCTACTGGGATTTAGAATAATGTGTTTGATGGAATCTTATCACCAGTCTGTATTGAATCAGTAAGGAGTTAAGAATTAGATCATACATTATAAAGTATCCTGAATTACATTTTTAGACAAAAAAACACAAACCCCCACTTTTTTCCTCCTTCACTTGCTGGACCTGAAGGTTCTAAATGAACCTGGGCCCTATGGTAAAAAGGGGAATTTTTTCTGAAATAGCCATAGGATTTCTGACTAGAGCTTAATAGATCCCCATGACCTGATGTTTATCACTGCTGACCATATGGAGTTTGATGGGGTCTTTTAAATAATGTTCAGACTCTATACCTTCTAATTTGCACTGTTTTCTCCCAATGAAAAAAACCCCCAAAAATAGAACATTTAATATGTTATTTCTCTATTGGAAAATAGTCAAAACTAGAGTTCAAGGAAATTACTATTCTTACTGAGAAGAAAGGGTGTACTTTGTATATTTTCCTCCCAACCTGATCCATGTCTAACATTTAGGCTCTTAAAGATAAAATTAAAGAGAATGTCACCATACAACATGACAGTGCAAAATGCACGCCTCAGAGGCATGGCTTTAAGCTTGTGCAATCAGAACAAAGGATTAGTTACTTGAGGCCTTTCTCCTGCAGCATCTTGTTTACTTTTCCTGTCTTTTCTATATGTGTGCTGTGTGCTCTGAAGGCCAAGATTGGGAGAACATGGCAGTGGCAGAAATACCACAGAACTTAATTGCATAGCTTGTTTGCTTTTTCTTCATTCCTCTGTTAGTATATGTAATTGGGCAAATTAATTTGAAAATTTATGCAATTTATGGCTTTATAGTATTACACAGAACGAAACAAATGATAAATGTTTTTGGTGGTTTTTTTCTGTTTTTAAAAATATTGCTGGAAAGAAATTTTATTCCAGAATTACCGAATTCTTCAACCAAATGTATTTTGAAAATTTAGAGCCTGAGCTGTTAAAAATTAAATTGCTTTCCTGTCTCCAACTGTGCCTCTGTTTTCCATGAGACAATATTAGACTTTGCAAAAACCTGGATTAATTCAGTAGTCTCACTGAAAACTTTCTGGTGCTGTAAGACCACTAACTACTTAAGTATTGACAAGCTGCATATGAAGTTATTGACAGGGGTTTTGCAGCTTGGTAAACATTTTAAAAGAGAAGATACTGAAACAATGATTGTACAAATGGCTTTACTAAAATATTTAAGTTTGGGCCCTAAGGGTAGACCTCTGAAAGCACTTGAAATCACTGAACTTCATGGTAGATAGCTGTCAGACCAAAACAGTCTACCTTGCTTCACTTGTGAAAGGCCACTTCATCAGAAAATGATGAGATTGCTTTCTCACGGTAGAGATTTTAATAAATTCTGCACCACTGTGGGATTTTTTCCCCTCTTTGTTTTCCTACCTTCCATATATATGTATATGGAAAAGGCTTCCAAGGAAAACTCATTTATGTTAGCATTTAGAAAACTAAAGGAATCTAGACTAACAAAACCCCGTTAGGGACATGGAAAACAAAAACAGCACTCTCAAAATATAAATTTTGGAATGTAGTTTCCACTTTTCCATGTCCTACCACAACACCTGTTAAGGCAGTGGAAAGGGAAGTTGAAAATACGAAAGGAAGAAGGTGATCTCCCTGCATCAAGAAGGGAATGCAAAGAAAAATCCCATATCATAAGAAGTAGTCTCTCAAGATGAATTAGTTCCAAAATGCCTCATTATCTACATAAGCATGGAACAGAGAGAGGTAGGAAGGGACTTAAAGGCAAATGCCATGTTCACATGCAATTACAGAAGCAAGGGCAGGCATGTATGAATAACATGTGGGAGGAACGAAGCTGAACTTATTCTTACTTCTCATGTGCTTTTGCTGTAAACTTGCTGGGCAGACAGCTGTGCTGTTCAGCAGAGGTTATGACAGCACCAGCACCAGGGCAGGTTTTCTCCCCCCCAGAGCCCAGGGAGGCTGCACTGCAACTGAGCAATGGGTGGGGGTGTGAGGGGTCTGGCCGTGCTTGCCCTCAGCTGCAGTTGTTTGTGGTGAGTTCTGAGTGTGACCCTGCAGGAAGCTGTGCTGACATAACTGAGGTTAGGAGAAACTCCTTGTCCTGGATTGCCCAGGACAGCAGCCCAGAGTTGTCAGAAACCTCTGAAGAAGGGTGGCCAGGTCTGGCTGCTCTGGCAGTGGCTCCTGGCTCTGGCTGGGGTGCTCAGCCCCTGCTCCTACACATGCTGCTCTCTACTGTTCTCCCTCACTGGGTGAGCATGTGCCATCTGCTTTATTTATCTCTACCTCACAATATACACTTGTAATCACTTTTCTACTGATGGTAGCCTCCTCTGATATTTCTTATTCTATACAAGTATCTTATTTCTTTTGAAATTGGCAAAAGTTCCCAAATGCTTGAAAAATACTTGTGAATTGCAATATAAAAATCGCACTTCTATATGTAAGTGTTAGGATGTAAGGTTAAAAACTGGTGCAAATATTTATTCTCACGTTTCTCGTGCACGTAACAACATGTCCCTTGTGAATTAGATAGAGAAGGACAATCTGAGACAGAATTGGCAAGTGGGCTTCTAAATGAAAATGTTCAATGGTTTTGGAAAAGAAACACGGTGTGTATTTATATAATTTGTTCATTCAAGATCACAGGTTGATTTTGAAAGGGAGGAAACTGAGAAATTAGAATAGGGAAAGAAAAGTGCAAAAAATTAGAATGCAGCTAGTAGAACTACAGAAATCATTTCAGTTGAAATCAGTAAAACTGTGCATCATCTGTGTACTAAAAGTAGGTTATTGAAAACTGCAACATACCCACTGAAAAGAAATTGTGTGCTTATATACCCTTATTGTTACAATGAATGTTAGAGACCATTTATAGTGAAATGATAGCAACGGATCTGACACATATTGGTTTTGAACAGTTAGAAATATAATTCTCATCACTTACAAATCAGGTTGGATAGCCATTGTTGAGCGGTCCTACTCAGCACATGAGGATGACTCAAACTGTATGCAGTGAAAATGCCTGGTGTGAAATTAATTCAGGTGTCAAGGGCATTTAGTTGTAATTACATACCTTAATATTCCATTTTAAATAGTACATCTGGGTGTGACAGTGCCTAGAAAACCAGAGCTAGGTGGCAGCCACATAAAAATCTGCATAAGTGAAGTACAGTTTGGCCTGTAGAAACCTTCTCATTTCCTCTTAAACTATGCTGAGTTAAAGAAAATGTAGGCATCTGTTCCTGTATAAAGTTTTCTGTGCTGTGCACTTAATGAATAGTGGCTCTGCAACATAAGTGTTTTGGCAAAGCAAAGCAGAATACCAGTATTTGGCAGCTTTGGTTCACCCACAGTTGTCTTTTCTTCACCTTGGTAAAAGTGGATTAAACCATCAGTGTGGTACTTTCTCCCCTTTGGAGTGTAGAACTCTGCATTTAGAAAAATCCCCTTCACTAGTGTGTGAGATGTTAGAGGATGGTTTGATTCCATGATTTTCCAAAAGAAAGAAGCTGATCTTCTGTCTGAAGATGTTGGGGAACGCCAGTGATTGGAACAATTTGGAGACCTCTGGAAGCTTGAACTTGAAACTTCATTTAGTGCTACTGTATATGTTGCCAGTACTACATTTTTTCCTTTGACAGGGAGAAATAGAAAGTCTTGAGGAGAAGAAAGTGGTATTTCCTAGATCAACTTGTTTAAGGCCAGCTCTGTGTGCCTCAGCAGGCCTAAATGAGAGGGAGAGAGACTCCTCTCCTTTCTAATCTTCTTCCCTGTGAGACTTAATCTACCTTTACACAAGAAATTCTTGAATATTCAAACTTGGGCTGATTAATTCCCACAAAAATTGCTGCGGCCTAGACCTGTCTTTTGCCACAGTTGTTTTTTCTCCTGACAATTAAAACAATATTTGAGTAGCTTATGTATCATCACATTCATATTATTCATAGTTTTAAAATTTTCTCTTCAGTAACATTCAAAATAGATGAATAGATGACTTTTAATTTTAATGGCAGGGCCATGGCCCTGAAGATTTTACACATATTGCATTGCTCTGGGGTCTCTCTGGGCACAAATGAGTTACAACAAATGAGTTATAGGTGTTGATATCATGTCAAACTGTTCAGCTGAATGCTGCAGTGCTTTGTATTATGTGTATTTCAGGGGGAAGAAACATTTGAAGCAATTACTGGCTGAAACTGGCATATACATAATTTGTTCATTACTCTAATTCAAAGCTTGCAGAGAACCATGTAGGAACAAATTATAGTTTATAAATACCAAAAGTGTCATGGTTTATTGAGCTTTTTATTCAGAGGATTTTCCTAGTTAGAAGCAAAATTCTGAGAAATTGGCTTTTCTCTCTAAGAAAGTGCAAAGCTTATTTTTTTGTATCCGTAAGATATGATGCTGATTAACCTGTAGGGTGACAAAACAATGCCACTCCTGCATGACTGAAATTCGTGCATTTGAGGTCTTGGAAGTGTTTGTAAGGAAACCACATTTCAGAGTAGATTGAAGAAATACAGTTTTGGGATTAAATGATTTTTTTAAAAAGTTTGTGGTTGCCTAAAGCTGCTTAAGGATATAAAATAATTAAGAGTCCCATGGGAAATACTTTTGAGGGCAGATAGCAGGCAGAGTGAAGAAAAGAGGGTGGAAAATACATGATTACATAGCTTTCACCATATCACATGGTTATCACTGTGATGTGTACCATCACACAAACACAAGCTCTGAGAATTGTGTTTAATCTGTGTACTGGCTTTATGGATTCACTTTAAGTGATTCAATCAGTCAGTCATAGTTTTTTTCTCAATTAAAAAAGATACCTACTAATATAGTCACAAACTGAGCATAAGCAGACTGATTCAAGGTAACCAAAACCAAAATTATTCCATGGCTCTAACATGAGGAAGATAACTTGGCTGAATTGTAGGCTCCCGTCACTTTCCAGGAGATTCCTGTATCAGAAATCTGTGCTGGAGTCTGTCATACCACTCAAGAAGGTGGATCCTTCAAAACAGGTGTGTTCTTGATTTGCCAACTCCTGGGAGTAGCTGCACAGTCTCAGGGTTAGTCAGGAGAGTTTGTTGTGCTTGGGAAGTCCATTTCTGACCACCTGGAGAATTAACCATGTGGAGGGTGAATATGAAATGATCACAGAATGCTAAACTTGGAAGGGACACCTGAAGGTTGTCTAGTCCCCTCAGAGTTCCCAGGAAGACAGTGATGATTGTGCCTGGGCAGCTTTCCTGGGTGTCCTACAGGGAGACTCCAGCATGTCTCCTGTTCCAGTGCTCAGGCACCCACACAGTAAAGCTCCTCACCATGTTCAGGTGGAACTTCCTGTGTGTCAGTTTATTCCCACTGCCTCTTGGCTTGGCACCAGTGAGCAGAGCCTGCTCCATCCATCCTCTAACCTCCTTTTAGATACTCACAGACATTGATAAGGTCCTCTCTTTGTTATCTCTTGTCGAGGCTGAGCAGGCCCAGCTCCCTCAGCTTTTCCTTTCAAGAGACATACTTCAATCCCTTCATCCTGCTCACTGTCCTCCACTGGAGCTGCTTTGGGGGCTCCATGTCCCTCTCATACTGAGGAGCCCAGAACTGGACACAGCACTCCAGGTAAAGCCCCACGCAGCTGAGGAGAGGGGCAGGATCAGCTCTCTCAACCTCCTGGCAATGATCTTCCTACTGCACCCCAGAAAGGCTGATAACTGGCAGGTCGTTGAGGACAGGGCAGAAGTATTCAGGTGCCACTGATTATTATTTTGTATGAACAAATTTTTTCTGGCAGGCTCTTTGAATTTGTAGCTGTTGCTGTATTACTATCGAGTTTGAAGAACAAATCTATATCCATTATGTTACATGGCTGGAAGAGAATATCTTTACTATAAGTTGTTCAGAAAGGTCTTCAGAAAATGAGCTATTGACCCAAAGTAGTAGAATTTGTAGTTAAAAAAAATAACTGGCACCTATTTCTAATAATTGATAAAATTTTATGGAGGTGTTTGAAGTCCACAGCTGCTTCTACAAGAATTCTTTTACTACATCTTGTGTTACAGGCAGTAATAATAACATTAAACCTCCTTTATCTAACTAAATATGAAAAATACAATTACCAGGTGACTCCTGGGAAAACTTATGGCTATGGAAGGACCATTGAATGACTTTGGTCTTGCTCAGGAGAAGGAGATCAACAACCCTAGGTGCTCATGCTTGATGGAGTGAGGTGCAGAAAACAAATCCACGCAGATTTTTTCCCATGCATTCATGGAGCCCTTTTTGACTATGTGATCTGCAGTTTACAACAACTAGCTTTAGTCACTGGTGCAAGAAATTGAAAATCTAAGAGCCAGTAAGGTGAGTGTAAGGGGTATGCAGTAAACTGCCAGTGATTTCATGTTCCTTCCCTTAGTACAAGGTGTATGCACAGAACTTGTGCAGGTTTTCCCAGAAAGGCATTGCACCAGTGGGAGCAGTGAGGTGTTCATGGTGTTCATGTTTACATCTGTGTTTGATAACACACACAGAGGATTCCCCAAGCAATTTGCAAAGTTCAGGTCAGGATATTTCCTTTGCTTGGTTTTTCTTTTATGTCCGTTTAGGCTGACTGCCCCAGCCTGGGGCTGTTTAGATCCAGGTAGAGAGGCCACCTATCCCCAGCAATAAGTGATGTTATCTCTGTCCACTGAGGACACAGAAAATAGGATTGGTTCTCATTTGCCTCCAAAAGACTGGTCAGTAGTAACACTAGGACAAGTTTTGCCAAGAACTTGCTTGATGAAGTGAATCCTTTCACCTTCTTGTTCACCTAGCTCATGCCTTTTGGGGGTATGGTTTTGATAGACAGGTATCAAATGCTGTGCAGAGATGCAAAACAGTCTCCCTGGGTCACCTCTGTTAGCAGGTGATTCCTGGAAGCTAAAATCTGATTATGTAGAAGATTCTGTTGTACTCTGGGAAGGTCTGAGGGAAAAGACTGAACATACTCCATTAAAAAGTGCTGGAAATGTTCAGTTAAAGTAGAAGCCTATGCTTTATTAAGATACATGTTGAGGAATGGAGATACACGTTTTTCTCTCAACCTAGGTGATAGTCTTGTGGCATGATTTTATCTTTGATTGTATGGTCTAAATACTTCAGCTTTTTCCTTTTTGTTTTCCCAGATAAAAGCACTGCTTTAATCACTCAAAATCCCAAATCTGGCAAAGGGACACTATTTTTCCCTTTCAGTTCTTCTGTCGTTGCTCCCAAAGCCTTGTACCTGTAAACACTGATACTGCTGTTATGCCAGATTCTCACACTGGTATGCAAGTCACCCTTTTTTCTACCCTTTGATTGTAACTTTGGTTTTGCAGTAGGGGATCAGTTAATTTGCATTTACAGAGTTTACTGACAATCAGCCATGTGGCAGCTGCTCCTCATCAAAAGTGCTCCAAACTTTCCCTCCCTCCCTCTTTCCCCCCAAAAGTAACTTCCACTTTTAGACTCAATAGATGCCATCAGTAATGGCCCCTCTAACAAACTGCTGTGAGGGTGAGCCTGTGAAGGTGAGCCTGTTTTCAGCATCTTTTCTGCAGCACCTTGGAGTTGATGTGTGTTAACCCCTGTTACAGAAATAACCTTTTACATATACCCTTTGCATTCAGAGGCTAAAACTCTTGGAGGGATATTTTAGCATGTCACACCTCTGTTGCACAATTCCTCTTATGTGATAAGCTTATATCCCTCCAATTACAGGTGGAGTTTGTAGCTGTAGTTTCTCACATGCTGTTGACAGTCAAGATCACAGTTTCAGAGTTAGGGGATTATGAATATATGAGAATAATCTATGAAATATAATTTTTAAAATTAAGGGTCATTATTATTAAACTGGAAAGTGTATTCAGTACAGCTAGGTACTATCCCATCAGCTAAATATTTAACAATAAAAAAAAAAATCTTAACTATTTTATCAAGTGGCAACCTAAACAGAATTTAAAAGTTCTATGGTGGCAGGATACTTATAACTGAGGCTGTTTTTGACATTAATCAATATTATATTTCACAGAAGAGCATTTCTCTTCTTTCTCAGTTACAGCAAAACAGTACTTTTTCCAACAACTCCGTGAATTAATTAATGCCATTTATTCTTCTGATTCTAACCAAAGGTTGTCAGGTTCCCTTAGCCTGTGTATTGATCTGTAATATTACCTTCCATTTCCTGCAGCTGCTATTAAATGGAATAGAATTCATAATGGTTGCACTCCTGAGCAGCTGTTCACCTATCCAGTATTGTCAGGTCACCAGGGAAAGTTGCTAATACGTGAGGAGAACTTCACTGGTGCATTGATGTCTTTTGTTGTTCAATTAACATTTCTAATGTGGAAGAAAAGAAGATAGTATTTAATATGTCAGCCAGCCTTAAGACAACTCTGTTTCCATTTTCTAATGCCAAAACCTAAAACAATGTTTATGTCCATTAGAGTTAAAATACTTTCCTTATTAGCTGCCTAAGTGCATTTTTTTCTACAATAATAATGAAGGGCACTCAGTAAACTAAAACTAATTAATCTCCTCAGTCTCCTTTCTGTATTTATCTGATGCCAAAAGCAATATACTTTTTTCTCTAAAGCAGATTAAAAGTAAACTGTGGATGGTGCCTCCTTCCTGGACAAAACCTGCAAAATTATCAATTTCCCTGATTATTGTTATCTCTCTGTTCAGAATGCTGCTTATTACTAACTGAGTTTTTGTTTCTGCTGCTCTCTGACAGCAAAGGTTTGACATATTGCAGCTAGAATGCAAGGAAGCTGTGCAATGCCACGCATTTTGGGAAGAATGGAAAATCAGGGAAACAGATTTGATTTTGCTCGAGTTTTTTTAAATGCACAGGACCTGCTCAGAGGTTAAAAGAACGGCCTTCTCCTGGTTTACCTTAAAAAGTAAAAATGTGTCTAGTTGAAGTTCAAATAAGTCAGAATGAATGTTGTAATCAAGCCAAGTCTTGAATACACCTTCTTAGGAAGGAAGATATGTTCTGATAAAGTCTGTAATGTTGCAGTAAAAGAGGAAAAAAAAAAGCTTTTAATATAGCTTTTCTTAAGCTATTTTACAGAATAAGGAACTATGAAAATATCACAACTTAGCAAAATCAGAAGTGGATGTGATGATCCCTAATTTTTTGTCTTTAAGGATAATTATAAGGCAAACTATCTAATTTTCTTTAGGGGTTTCCTAAGGAGTCAGCCTTCTCCAGGAAGCCTAATCCTAGCAAATATTCTACAGGGCTCCTCCAAGTCTTCTGGAGGATTTTAATCTTCTCTACACAACTTGCATCTATTCTTATGAGCCTGAGTGTGTCCTGATTTTCCATCCACAAGTACAGACAATTTCCACTCTTTATACTCTTGTTCCAAAGCACAACCCCTCTCTGTAAGGAAATTCACTCCTGCTGATCCTGTAGCATACCTTATTTTGGAGTTCTGCCTGGTGAATAGGGCAGGATAGTGCTGGGTACTTTCATGTACAAACAAAACTGTTCATCTCTATGGTGGCTGGGTAATTTCTTCTCTCCTCTCTTGGTTCCTTCCTTACCTCTAGCTAATGAAAACTGTACTAGAATCACTTCAAAACTCAAGCAGCTGTCCTCATCAAAAGATACTCTGAATGTTTTTGCTTCAGTCTCTAGGCTTGCATCTCCATCCTTACAGTGCACAAGTTACCCTGGGAAGATGGACTTAGACCAAGGACTATGTTTGTGTCTACGTGCTGTCTTTCATGGTGACCACTCTTTTATTTATTTAGGTATTTATTGAAACTTGTGTAGAAAAAGTTTCATGCTTGCTTTTGATTGCATTCCATGTTGTTTCTGAGTGTCATAATATTCATTAAGTGTGATAGTATGAGTTACTGAGCCTTTCAACACGTGATGTAGAATGGTAAAATATAGCTTCCATATTCCTTCCTTTTTTTCCAAAGCACTTTAAGCAAATTGGCAATCTAATTATTGATTTATAAAAGGAAAGGAATTAATACAGCCCCCCATACCCATTGGCGGTAAGAGTATTTAAAAGTGAACTGTGCTTAAATTTCATAAAAGCCTCCTCAGCAAATCAGTAGAAGAATATTGATCTTGAAATAAGTATGTGAATTCTAATTGTGTTTTGTCTTTCCACTGGAGGACCATTACTTTATTTAGCTGGAGTTCATTCTTTACTTTTATAGTCTTGGTGTGTTGTCTGTGAAAACTGCCTTTACGGTTGAGCAAGGCTTGTAACCACCCAGTTTTGCTGATCTTTTCAAAAGAGTGTATTGACATGTGAGAGCTAAAGAGAGGCTTTTAAGATCAAGTTACCATCACCAAAAGTCTCAGCAGCATATAACTATGGTTCCTGGTACAGAGCTGTCTGTTAAATGAGTAAATCAGATGCCAAGTACAATAATTGCTTCTTGCTGTACTTCAGACTCACAAATCAATTTATTCTGATTATAAACCACCATTTTAATAACATACAGTGTAATTACATATATATTTTAATCTTGGAAAACCACATACATCTGTAGGTTAATCCTGCTACTTTCTCAAGTGGATTTTGACTGGTAAAAGGGAACAGTCTCAGCTACTTTGTAAGTTTTGAAATATCTGATCAGGCTATCCTTTCATTAGAAGATTTTGGAAAAGAGCGAGAGAGGAAAGAGGTTCTGATGGTAACACAACTCTGCTACATTCAAAGACAAGAGAAAAGAAGGAAAAGACAGGGAATCTGAATGTTTAACAAAGTTTTTAAAATCAGTAGTTTTGAAAGGAAAAATTTTTAATGTATCTCTTTATTAAATTAAAAATTCAAATCAAAAGTTAGTTTAAGAAATCTCTACAAAAAATCAAATATCCTTTGACAGAAATCTCTGTTTCTGTCTGAACAAATTGAAGCAGCTTCACAGAATGTCACGCAGGAAGGTTTCAGCATTGGTGTGATAGTTGAATGTAGAGATTTACATTCCTTTATCTTCCCATCACTGTATGTTAAATTCAAGTGGAAGTTTCTTCCTGTTTCCTACATTTATAGTTAATATAGTATTGTGCTATGTTTTAACTGAGCTGTAGAGCCTCTTAAAAGCAGCTCTGCAGTACAGACATTAGTAATTTTTCAGCCATCTGTAGCCTGGCACTGAGTGGGCATGAGGTGCTCTCAAGGAGAACTTAAGCAAGTTTTGGTGGGGAAAAACAGCATCCTTTGGTTTTGATTTTTTTTAAAAAATCTAGCATTAAGGTAATACCTGAGGGGCATATAGGGGAACAGTGAATGGAGATGAATTGTTATGTGCACTCTGGGTACCCCATAAAAGACCTCAAGCAGCAGTTTTGTCATGCTGGAGCAATGGGTCACTTGAGTGCAGCACTGTGCTCTGTACTGCTCCTCCAGAGTTTGCTGATGGCAGCTGTGTGTTGGTCTCTCCTTCTAGGGAGTAAGTGATAGCACAAGGGGAAGCAGCCACA
>VXBB01023389.1:249320-270303 GCA_013399915.1 Illadopsis cleaveri
AGGCTTCCCAGGTGGTTGAGTCACCATCCCCAGAGAAATTTAAAGGATGTGTACACGTGGTGCTGAGGGGTATGGTTTAGCCTTTTGACTTCCCAGTGTGAGATTTGTGTTTAGACTCAGTGGTCATGGAATAGTTTGCCCAACCTTCCTGCAGTGAGCAGGGACATCTCCAACCAGATCAGGCTGCTCAGTGTCCTCCCCAACCCGATTTGGAATGTTTCCAAGGGTGAGGCCTCTCCTGCCTCTCTCTGGGCAACCTCTGCCAGTGTTTCAACACCCTCATTGTAGCAAAAAAGCTCTTTTCCAGCCTAAATCATTCCATGATTCTGTGGACATGACTGACAGTTTATTCAGCCATGTCTGCTGTGATGGGCCAGAAATTCACATTTTTAGAACTTACTTCTATCTGGATTCTGTACTGTGTTTGCATTTCCTAAAAACTCTGTTGCAGTGTAGTTTAGACAAACAACAATGAGCAGTTGGGCTGAATTCCAGTTCTTCAGTTTAACACTTAATTGATGTTTTCCTGACTAAAGACTGAATAATCTCTGTGTACATAGTGAAGAAATACTTTCCACAAACCCAAATTATATTGGGTAATTTAGGTGCATAAAAATTTAGCCTAACAAACAAGTTACTGCAGGGAAAAAGATTACTCAAATTACTCTGCAGTTAAGTTCAGTAGGGATTTAGCAGCAGATTTAACAACAGTTAGAATATAATTTTGTGTTGGCAATTTTGGAGAAGCTACTTCAACTGCACTAGGAGAAATCTGTGTATCATATGGAGAGAAAATGTTTGTAATAAAAAGCTAACAACTCAGCATCTGTTAGTGCTGTTTCATAGGGAACCCACACCGAAAACCTCTCAATTTTAGAGAGGGAGAGAATATCTGGATATTTATATTCATTGAACTGGAGGAAAACAGCTCAGTTCACTACTAGAAATAACAACTAGAAAAGAATAATGTGTAGCTGACACCACTAGTGCTGCTTCTGGCGTTTGCCTTTACTTTTCTGTGCTTATCATTTCAATTGCAACTCTGAAACACAATTTGGAGACTCAGTCAAGTGCAATAAAATGAAAATGGGAGACAGGATTTTTTTTTTCCCCCTTGCTTGCCTGTCATAAATACTTCAGCTGTTTTACTTGGAATCCTCGTATCATGAAACTGAGATCTTTATAGGAAGATTTTTAATATCCAAAGTTAATATTGGGATCCTATTATGTTGAACAGCATATGAATATAAATCTTGCCTTGGAAAACCTTAAAACTGGATGAACAAATTAACAAGTGAGGGTAATGATGGAAAATACTATCTTCATTTTAAAGAGAAACAATTGGCACATTAGGAGAAAAATATTTTTGCCACCACAGGGCTGGATGACAAAAACATTTATGCTCTGTTTCCTCTAGCAGCAGAGAGCTCCCATTGTGTTTTGTTTGCTTGCTTTTCTCCACTGCTGTTTTTCAGATTTGTATTTTTACTCAGACTATTTGTCTGAGTACAAGTCATCAAAATGAGTTGCAGCAGCACCCACAGAAGACACATCAAGCTGTGATAAAGGAAAGTAAAACCATTGTCTGAGAAACTTGGTTTGAAACATTCTTGGGCTGACATTGGCCCTGAGGGCTCGAGGACTTACTGTGTCAGTCTGGGTCCCAGTCCAGTGCCTGATCATGAGATGTAGTTCCTGTTTAGGAGGGATAAGGAGCTCAAAAACCTCTGCTAAATGCAGCTATTGAATGCATAAGTGGGTGTTGAAAAGAGCTCATTAATGGTAATTTTCTTACAAATGTTTGAAAAATTCCTGTTGGGTCACTCTGAAAAAACTTCCAGAGTTTACTCTTAAGAAGGAATGCTGCAGTGACCAAGAGAACCCTTCAAAAAAATGGAGAAATGGCTGGTGGATTTGAGTATTCTTTTCTAAAAGTTACAGTGTTTACATATTTTTTGATTTTGTCTCTTTTATGGCATCTTTCAAAACAAAGCAAAACCCCCAGGCAGGAGCCCAGAAACATACAAATGGATAGCTTTAGGATCCTGATGGGAATACTGCCAACAAGGTAAAAAGAAATGTCAGAAAAGTGCCAAACATGCAGACCTGTCATCCTTTGCCTTAATGGGCACTTACAAATGTGCTACTTGCAAGAGATGTTCTTCCACAATATGATTGTGGTTATAAAACAAACAGCATGGTCAATAATATGATCTAATCTGATTGAAGAGGTCAGTTAGAAAATTATTACCCACTTTACAACCCATTAACATCAAACCTACATTACAGGAATGTATGTGATAGATTAAAAACTTGCTTACTTAAAGCAAGAAGGTCTAAATAAACTCCATTATGAATGTTTCTTTGTATTTGAAGCAAAAAAATTACCCCCTTGGTGACAGGAATGCATTGGGGAGAGTCGGAGCAAGTTGCTGAGTTTAGCTTTTTAATCTCTGTGCCTGAATCCTATCCAGTAGACATTTGGGGAAGTGGAAAAGACATTTTTGGATGATTAGCTTCTGCTTTGTGATTGACACAGTAAGGAGGCTGCAAGAAAGCAATTCAAGGGAAATTGAAGCTGGTGAATGGAGTTACTGGAATTAGGGAAGGAAAAAAAATATGCTTTGCTTGATACAGAGCAAATTATTTGCTGTATCAGGAAAGACCCAATGACCCTTCTAATCTTGTATCCTGCCCGCAATGTTGATTTATACCAGATGCTTCAAATGAAGATATAAATCCCCATAATACATTTACCTGTAATTGTATAATAGTGTGCAAGGAGGGTATGTTCTTTCTTGACACCAGCCCATGATCAGCATATGCCCTGTAGTGTATGTACTGAAAGCTTCTGTCTTTACTCCTAGCTGATGAAATTGCAGATGCTTATGGCAGTCGTATAAATTAAGGCTGGTGGATGGCTGAGCATGTTGGGTGGGAAACCACTCATGCACACTGAGCTGCCTGAATTTTAGCTAGTAAATTCTAGGGCAATTTCCATAGGAAGTTATGCCACAAAGTTAGGAGGACATTCTCTTGGGCTCTGTAGTGCCCTTTAACTGGTGATGTCAAAGGAAGGTGCTAACAGTATTCTGGCTCTAGTTTCCTGAGCAATTATGCAGAATCTGCCTGTATCTATATCATCTGCTGGATCAGTTTTTATCCAACGCAAGGTATTATGTCATCAGCTCCTTTTTTTTTTCAACTGGCTTAGCTGGATGCCAACATACCTTAAAGGTATGTTGCCCAATATTTCAGATTGCCTTAGGTTCATTTTCCTGCCTAATTTCTATATGGATTGCCAGATGCAAGCTTCTGAGGGAATCTGTGGTTGTGTTTGCCTCCAAAGTCCCTGGGGAGTAAGATGAGATAGAAGGGAAGATCTAGGTCTGGTCCTCTCTGTTTGTAAAACCCCATCTGTCCATGGGTTACTGCATGCATCCCCAGCTGTAGTTAATATTGCACTGGTGACAGGTTTGTTTCATGTACAGGTGCTGGGATTGTCCTGTGTAAAGTGAGCTTCATCACTGAGTTCATCCAGCACCAGCCTGGCAGATTTTGCTGGTGGTCACACCCTTAGTATCTGCCTGGTTGTCTCCCCAGCTTCTGTAGGAGGTCCTGGAACTTGAGAGCAAGGAAGTCCTAGAACCTGGCCTTCCTTGCTGTAGATGTGAGAATACTGCATCTGTGTGCTGTATTCAAGATGGCAAAGAGGTAATGAAGGTGAGGATGGAAGAGCCCTACAGAAGTGCCTGGAACCTCCTTCACCAGAGCTGTGAACAGACATTAGATCCTGGAGGGCCCCATGCTCAGAGGCTTCCCTTGCTGTGCTGGTACTGCAGTGCTTGTGTCACCTGCTGTTCCCTGTCTGTCTGCAGGCTGGAAGCAGCCCTTCAGCAAGATCAATTGCTGTTGTGCTGTAGTGCTTCTGGGCACAGATCAGGCTGCTGGACCTCTGCCTTTAATGTAGGCTGGTCTGTGGAGGTTTGTACTGCCAGTGGTTTGAACATTTCCAGGCTGGTCAAGGCTGTTCTACAGGCCTATTTACATTTGGCACAGAGCCCGTGAAGCTCCATGCCATCATTTCTGCCTGGCATTCCTGTCTGCCTGAGCTGCTCTGACTCAAAGGCATTTACAGGTGACCTGACTGCTGGCCAGGAAATACTTATCTCCTCAGTGACTGTGGCATGGCAGGGGAATGTGCTTTTTGGCTGAATGAGGAGGAACGGGATGTCCATCAGGACCAGACTTAAGAGTGGCATAAGGTTTGTGATCATATTTGCTTGCCATATCCATCACAACATCTGTGACAAAAAGAACAGGAGGCAGGCTGACCCACACTGTGCAGCTGCAAGGATTGTAAAGCCAATTCCATGTAGGAAGCCCCAAATGAGTCCTTTATACACAATGCATTACTGTGTATTCACTGCTCCTGTGATGTGGTTTCCAAGCTGGTTTTTTCCTCCTTTCCTCTTTCCTCTTTCCTCTTTCCTCTTTCCTCTTTCCTCTTTCCTCTTTCCTCTTTCCTCTTTCCTCTTTCCTCTTTCCTCTTTCCTCTTTCCTCTTTCCTCTTTCCTCTTTCCTCTTTCCTCTTTCCTCTTTCCTCTTTCCTCTTTCCTCTTTCCTCTTTCCTCTTTCCTCTTTCCTCTTTCCTCTTTCCTCTTTCCTCTTTCCTCTTTCCTCTTTCCTCTTTCCTCTTTCCTCTTTCCTCTTTCCTCTTTCCTCTTTCCNTCTTCTTTTCCTTCTCTTTCTTTCCAGATGATAAGAGGGATGTAGAAAACCTTTTATCATGTTACTGTTAGTGCTTCTTCTGAAGCAGTGTATTCCTCACCACCTCCATGCTCTGTCTGCATGCCTGGCTGGCAGTGCCAGATGAAACCATAAACTCTGCATAATATGCCATGTTCTCTTCCCATAAGTTTCCCTTTCATACTCTTTGTTCACTCATCTCTCTCTAGGGATGGAATGATTTATGCCAACATATATAGCCATAAATGAGACATTTTTCTACAAGCTGAGGTAAGAACAATGGTGTAAATCTGTACTACCACCAGTAAAAGTAAACACAAAGAAGCAGCAAAACTAGTTGTTATCCATTAAACAGGTATAGTTTTATTTGCTGCAAACATTTCAAATAAGAGCAAGTAAATAACTACTGACAGTTTTGAACACAGGCAAATAGTAATGCAGACAGTGCAGTATGTGGGATTTTATTTTTAAATAATTTTTATTTTATCTTAACTGTTTTCAAGCTTTTTTGGTTCATGTTCATTTTACTCAACTTGAAGTTTTGGAAAGGAGAATGGGATCCAATATAACTGAGTTGCTTCATCACAGATTCTTCATTACAGATGATGTTGCTCATCAGTAAGTGGAATATTAGTGAAAATGAGCTGAAATGGTAAAGAGCAATGCTGGTGCAGGAGTGAATAAAAGTTTTTATAACACTTATCCTATTTAAATCTTATGCTGTTAGAAGGAGATGTGAATTAAGTTTGCTGGAAGTATTTAACAGACTATTTTTGTTGGATTAATATTGATTTTGTAAAGTTCATTTTATGTAATTGCCTTGACCTTTACTTGGGGGGCTGGAGTCAGTGTCATATTCTTTTCTGAAAATTTGAATTATCTTCGTTTCAATGTGACGTAAAGAGGTAAAACTAACATCTCAAAGATAATTGCTGGTAAAAAAGTATGCTCTTATCTATCTCTAGTTAGTTCTTAGACTGCTTTATGCAGTGGGGATGATCCAGCACAATCCAGTTTAACTCTGTATATTGATCTATAATGATGAAGTTTAAACCACGCAAAATGCGGGTTTGCATTCAAAAGGATTTAGGAAAGATTCATGATGGTGTCTCCTGAACCTGGAAAAATGATGCATTTTGTTAAAGTATTCATTTCATTTTTTTCTTCTTGCTTTGGTGAGGCCTGCCATGAGGGCAAAGGAAGTTTTACTGAGGAATCCAGGATTACTCAGCTGGTACAGTGAGAACATACATTAAACATGTAGGCCTAGGCAATATTTTTCCTTGTGTATGAGGACTGTGATTTTGCATCTCTTTCTGTAAGTCAAATCAATTTTGCTATAAGGTTTCTTTGGGCACAGGAATCTTACCATTCTAGAGTCCAGAACTGTGGGGTTTTGATCAGTAGGCAGGCTTGCCAAGAGGATGTGTCCCTTTGCATTTCAGTAAACTGTGGCTTTGGTTTTTGTTTTCACAGTAATTTAAACTACTTTTCTTTACATTGTAGCTGAGATATAGCTACTTACCAGAAGGCCTCCAATGCTGATATTTTAAAGGGATGGAAAAGTTTAATCACACACGTAGATTTTATTAAAACCCTGGCATTTTGCTAAGTATTCTTTTAGGCAAATTAATAATCAGCACTTTTCCTTTGTGAATTGTCATATGCTTCAGTGGACAGTGGGCAGGATTTACCAGCAGCCTAGCAGGTCTGTGAAAGCCCAGGCATTTAGTGTGGTGAATGTTGTAACAAGAAACTATTAGCACTTTGCTGCTTCCAGCAAGAATAGCTCACTAATTCAGTTTAGTAAAATACGGTGATATTTTAGTGCCAGTAATCAGATCTGGAGACTTTCAAAAACAACAGTTATGGTGTATTATTTCTCCTGCCCCATGGCTTTAGACATGGAAACTGTTTTGAAAAACCAATATATACAGTATTGCTAATGCTAGTGATTCATGTATCTACTGAATCATTTCTTTTGTTTGCTGTTTTACTCTGTAGTTCAGGCAAGACAAAGCAGCTCTTTTTACAGAAAGGAAATTAAAGAACATAACTAGGGTAAGATGTAAACCACAGAGCTTCTGTCATAAACAAGAGGCAAATGGCCTCATAGCAGTTATGCACAAATGAATAGGTTGTAGTAAGTTGATGCTGAGAGCATACTTTTGGTCAGGATTGTCATCAAGTTGGAAAGTTGTATAACTAGATGCTGTTAAAGAAAATCAAAGTGTTGTCTGGCATGATTATGAATTTCCAGCACAGTTCCAGTGCTTGTTTCTAATAGTCCCATGCTATTAATGTCATTTAGAACACCAACTGAATTAGGCTTACCTTGGGAAATTAAGGACGTTGCACATTTTTCCAGGGATTCAAGACTTCCATGGGTGAAATTCATTGATGCAATAGCCAGTTGGAGTGTAAGGCCTCTGTAGACTTGGAATACTAGTTTCCTCTCTTGTGGAGTTTGCTGTATGACACTTGGGTAAGTAGAGGCTCATGCCCTGCAGTTTCAGATGGGCTCCATTTCCCCACTAATTCTGTTTCTATGGTCATCTCTACCATTAGTGTGTCCTAGAAAAGTAAAGTGCCAGCTGGCCAGTGTCTGACACACAGGCATCAGCTGCCACTGGGGAAAATCAGGGTGAAATGAGTCATTTAGAATACTTTGGCACAGTGAAGTTCTGAACCCCTGGTGAATGGTAGTGTGTTAGATAGAAGAGCATTATTCTACCAATTCAGTGCCAAAGAGCCACTGTTCCAATACAGGCTTAAAGGAAAGTCAGACCTCTGAAAATAAA
Organism: Illadopsis cleaveri; assembly: GCA_013399915.1. Taxonomy (NCBI): domain Eukaryota; kingdom Metazoa; phylum Chordata; class Aves; order Passeriformes; family Timaliidae; genus Illadopsis; species Illadopsis cleaveri. The sequence continues at coordinate 256,871 of VXBB01023389.1, forward strand.
TTGTAGTAAGGAGAGCTAGTGAAAAGCTGCTAGTGAATAGGAAAGTACATAAATGAGGTAAGCATGCCAAATATTGTGTTAAATGTTATTGCATTGGTAGGGCACAAGACCCTTATATTCTTCTCAGGTTCCTGAATTTGGTTAAAAAGAAGCTTGATAAACCAGAAAAAACATGTTTCAGTTTTAGTCCTTTCCCTTCTGAGCCTTTTCCCCACAGGGACACTGTTGACTATCAAGTTCCCAAAATGAATGCTAAAGTAATGGCACCCCAACACATTGTAACAGAAATTTCATAACATAATGGGAGTTAGTCTTACACTGTGATGTATCTGCATTACTCATTTCCTTATTTTGAAGAATATGTATATTCCAGAATCAATGCCTTAAGGCATGCTTGTTGATGGTGATGTTTTCAATGCTCATGTTACTGCTCAGATGCGCTTTCCTCTTTAGGGGAAGAAACAAATATGTGGAATGATTCTGTTTTCACAGTATATGTAAGTGACAGACCTAGGAGAATGTGTTTTACAGCTTTTCAGAATACATTGGGTGTTAAATCCAGATACATCTATAATGTATGAGCTCTATACTCGATATATCTATAACTGTCATTTCTGCATAGTTCCAGTTAAAAGAACTCCACTGAAGAATCCAACTTCATCTTGTACAAGAAAGTGATCTGCTGTAATACAGAGCATCAGCATATTTTAGACATGTGACTAAATTAAATGTTTCTTATTTATCAGTAGACTAACAGGGAGGTCAAAACTTAGCCAAGGGGAAATAGTATTGTGAAAATTTTTCTGGTTAGCTAGTAACAGAGAAAGTGTGGAGTAAAGATCTTCCTTGAACTGGAGTCATATTCTGAAGAAGTTTCTTCATTCTTCTTTATCTGATGAGAGTGGGAAATTTGTCATCTGAACAATCTGCAGGGAAGAGAACCCTAAGAGTGTTCAGACTGTTGAACGGGGGAGGAGTTTTCCCTCTGTTGTTTTTGGTCTTTTTGGTCTGTTTCATTTAAAATTAGACTGTACTGGGGTCATATGGATAAAGGGCATTTCTCCATTTATCTTTGACTGGACAAGATAAGATAAAACCTAAACAGAGTTGAGACTACAGCTGGTTGCATATCATCCATCTGCCTTGGATCCTGTGCAGAGATTTGCACAAGGGCCAGATGCAGGAGGAATCCAACAGGTGCTGTAACAGGTCACCTGCTCCCCTGGCCTGCAGGACACTGCGTGAGAAGTCCTGGGAAATGGACGATGGAGATCAGATGCCAGCTTTTCACAGATCACATGCAGAGAAACTGGAGCTGCCTGCATATATTTCAGCTTATCAGTTGTGTCTGAAATATCTGGTATCTTGTACGGGAACAACAAATTTATGTGCAAATGATGATGGCATTTTAATTCCTTTTGTTCCAAAACACTGGTATGTCTTTTCACACAGAAACCTCATTTAATGTTCCAGGTAAAATCTGTAGGGGATTTGCTGCATAAGAAAATGCATGAATACTTAAAGGAAAAGCTTCAGTTAAAAGAATAGGGGATGTCTGGCTTATTTGTTATAAGTAATATTTCTTGACTAATCAGATAACCTTAGTACTCTGTGCTTTATGCACACAGACTCTTCAGGGGAAGAAGAAGAACTCTAAAGCAGAATGCTCTGAAAGATCATCCTCATCCATCTTTGTCCCCTTTATGCTTGCACAACAAAAGTGTAAGAGTGTGTCAGGAATAAATGGCAGTAATGTACTGATGGGAATACTTTCAAAGTGGACAACACAGCCTGGATGAAGCCCAACACTTAAGGGTATGAAGCCTGTGATTAATCCTTAGATTCACATACATAACACTGTATGCACTCTAAAGCCTAGGGAGCTAGTTTGAAAATGATGGTGGCTCTTATGCAGTAAAGATTTATCAAGAGGTGTGTATTTGCAGGTAGGGAGGTGATAAGCACCAGGATGTATTGAGGTTTGAATAATTTCCAGGCATTTGAGGAGAGTTGCTAAGAAAGCCTTTCCCCATGATGCACTTTCTGTGAAGTTTTGGGAACATAGGAACAAAGCTGGGCCAAAAAAAAAGTAGCTTTATCCTTTTTGCTTTGCTGGGGATCTTCTTCCTGAGTCTGAGAGCTGCTTTTATTCCCTACCACCCCCTGTGATTTTTTTTTTTCTTTCTTTTTTCTTTCTTTTTCTCTGAGAAATGCCATGTGGTTTCCAGTGTTTGCTTCTTTTTCTAAGGAGGCAATATTTTGGGATAGGAAGTGTCCTTTATGTGTGACACTGGTTTACTGTTAAGATGTGAAATGTGTCAAAAACTTCCTAGCAATTTGTGTTTATCTGTAGACATGCTGTTAGCTACCAACATCCTTTGCTTTTTACAATTGTCATTTCCAATGCTGACAATTTACCTTCAAAAGATAAATAGGGTTTTTTTAAAGAAAATTAAATGACTGACCCTACCAGTATTTGGTAATTGATGGCTGTATTTTTGCATATACTATGTAGTTATACCTCTGCTAGCTATGGTATTCATTACCCTTTTGAATCCCAGGCTACTATTCATAGAAAAGGCAAGAATCTGCACAAGAAAACCTGGACTTGATTAATGTCCTTAATTACTCTGCACTGGACCAAAGGGTAATATTTCTTACTGCCTCCTGTTACTAATCAGTTATGTCTCAAAGCACTTGGATCAATAGCCTATATTTTTTTTTCCTTTGGAACTGTGCTTATTGTATTAGCAGGAAAATATTCAGATGATGAAGCTTGCAAGTGTTAACTAAAATTCTTCAGAAATTCGTTATTGATTTTCTAAAAGTTTGTCAAATTGGAGACATTAAACCAGCTCAGCAGGTTTTTGGGGTTTTTTAACAGAATATTTCTGAGGGGTTATTAGCCAACACAGCAGAGTTCTGGGACATTAGGCAGGGTAGTATTTTATATGGGCATAGGTTCATCTCTTCACTGCCTGCTAAGGCACAAACTCGTTTCCACTTTATGCTAGAGCAGCTCTTTGCTGAAGTGACTGTGGTCTCTCAGGAACACACTTATATATCACTTTAGGTACAGCACTGTGTCAACAGCTCTCTGGGCTGGGGCAGTGGGATCTTAGCCTGGGTGCTGTACCCACACACAGACATGATTTAAACCCGTTGTCCTTTGGCTTCAGCTGTAAATTCAGGGTTAGCTGTGTGGTCATCAGCAGCCTTCTCCATGTGCTTTGTGAAGGTTTGCACTGCCATGGGCTCACTGTTCTGGGCCTCCTCCTCTTGCTGTTCATCCTCTGAGTTGTGTCATTAGAGTCTCTACAGGCATTGCTGAGTGAGTTATCAACACGATGTTTCCTTAATTTCTTTGGCAGCCTCATGGGGCCAAGGGGACACTGGAAGAGGACTGAGCTTTTGTAGGTTTCTATTCATCCCCATAACTTTGAGGATTGTGTTGTGTGCCTGTGGAAATGCAAGCTTGAAACTGTCCTAACATGAAATTGTTTAACTATACCCTCAATCTATTCCTCTAACCCTGACCTAACTGCAGCCATTATATCTGACTATCCTGAGTGATCATCAGGACAGTGACAGACACTTGGCAGTGCAGACCAGCAACTTGACAAAAGGCAATGGGCACGATCTGAAACACAGGAAATTCTGTCTGAATACAAGGAAAACCTTCTTTACTTTGGGAGTGACTGGAACAGAGCACCCAGAGAGGTTATGAAGTGTCTGTCTCTGGAGATATTAAAAATCTGCCTGGATATGATCCTGTGCAACCTGCTCTAGCTGATCCTGCTTTAGAGGGGCCTCTGACCAGATGACCTCCAGAGGTTCTTTCTAACCCAACCATTCTGTGATTCTGTGATAATGCTGACAACTGACAGTCTGCTCTTTGCTCCCTGCAGTGTTCAATCATAAAGGCAAAACCTTGCATGGCTGTTAGTTTTGTGGAGGCTGGGAGGAAGAGAAATCCCTGAAGTGAAAGTGATAGGATGTGGATAACAGATTTTAATTGCTGCTTTCTCAGACTGTCTGTAGCCTGGCTAAAACAGATTTTCCTGCTGATTCGCGTGAAAGAAGACAATGTTTTAAATATTGATGTGTATGTGCAGGGATTATAAAGTGCCCAGATGGACCTCTTCAACTGTACTTTTCTGATAATGTGTGTTGTGTTTTTTCTAATTGGGTTCCAGTCCAGCACATCATCCCTCCTGACCATTGCTGTTCCCCAGGCAGGGTGGCTGCTTGATGTTCTTCCAGCTGGTAGCTGAGTAGTTCAGGTATGTCACTAACATAAAACCAGAGTGAATAGGTTTTTTTTCCTATTTTTGTTTTGTTTAGTCTTTGGTTGATGAACTATTTCACTTGAGCCCAGGATGTAAGTACCTTGTTTTTAAACTACAGAGATACACAGCAACTCAGTTCTTCAAGTTCACTGAAGCAAAATGAATCATCAAGATGTTTGAAGTTTATTTAAGTTTTACAGGTTGGGGTTTTTAAAGATTTTTCAACTAGAAAATATAGACTTCTAAAAATATTTTTTGTTAACTTGGATTCACTACCACGTTTGTCAGCTGGGACTGTTTTGTGTAAACANTTTCAACTAGAAAATATAGACTTCTAAAAATATTTTTGTTAACTTGGATTCACTACCATGTTTGCCAGCTGGGACTGTTTTGTGTAAACACATTATCCACACTTCCTCCTCTCAAATTGCCCAGCTCTAACCATGTGATTTCAGCAAGACAGCCATCTCAAGGATTTTTGATGTAAAGACATTTTAAACAATTTCAAAAGGTTAGCAGACAGGACGAGAGAGGCTATTTCTGTATCTGAGACTTCAGTGGGAATGATTTACTGTGAACGGAAGGACATATCTCAAAAGCAATCTTTTTATCTGTCTCTGCCTGCAGAAAAATTTATGATGACGTAAGGATATCTATAATGGCACAATTTACATGGCACCTTTTGGCTGATGAGAAATGGCAGTCTCAAAATGACTGAAGAGATTAGGAGTGTTAGCCTTGTTCCCAAAAATTATGTACTCACAGAATTGTTGACAGTTTTATCTGGTTTAACCATTTCACCAAGGCGTTTATTACATGTATGTCGGAACCCAAAATAATAATNGAATTTTACATATGAGAACCTAAGACCTGATCCTATGCAGAGTTAGTGTGGTTAAGAGTGCTTGAAATGTAAACTTTTTGGAAAAATGGATACTTTCCTTCAGATACTGTTGGAGAGGTTTCTGAGGTAACAGCAGAGAAATNACTCTGAATTCAGCTCACGAATTTTACATGTGAGAACCTAAGACCTGATGCTATGCAGAGTCAGTGGGGTTAAGCATGCTTGAAATGTAAAATTTTTGGAAAAATGGATACTTTCCTTCAGATACTGTTGGAGAGGTTTCTGAGGTAACAGCAGAGAAATTTTTCATGAAAATAAATGAGGGCAGTTTGGAGTTATTTGTGGCCTGGTATTAGGACACTCATGTGGCAATGGGAGTCCTCAGTTCAATCAGATGCTCTTCCTCAAGCCAAGCAGCCCAGCCCAGCTTTCCTGCTCTTGTGGGGGAAGATTTTCATCACAGAACACTTGATTTGGGGTCTGTCTCTAACAGATTGTTTTTGTTCTGTTTTTCTTGTTTGTGAATCAAGTGTTTTGTGATGAAAAAAAAGTCCTTGGCCTTTCATGGCAGAGAGGTAGGGGTTTGTTTTGTTTGTTTATTTATTTTTAAATCCATAAATACTCGCTTTTTTTTTCCTCCTGTCTTCCTCCTAGTATGAAGGAATACATTGGGGTTCTCAGTGAAAAGATTGTTGTGCTTTATGAGTAAAAAGACAAAAGATTAAGCCATGCCCATCTACCCCCTACAGAGCAAAGCCAAACTTTTGTTTCCAAGGTTTCATAAAAACTCCTATAATGTCCTTTTGTATTCCAACATCACTTTTTCATTGAGTTTGTGTTGCTGTGACTCCACTAATGCTCTTGACCAATTGTGTGTGTGTCCTCAGGTGATACATCTGTCAGAAAGGCAGTGGTAAAGATCAGTTATTATATCCTCTGTGACCTTTTGGTTTATCATTTCAGATGACCTGCAGCAGACTCTGCCTGAGGCATGCAGTTGCTTTGTGGCACAGTGGCTCCAAATGTCAGTGTCTGTTTTCATTCTGCATGTGTTCTGCATGTAGGTGTTTGTTGGATTAGGTGGAGATGGGGAAGGCTGATGAGTACCTCAGGGGGATTGGATTTTAGGTGAGGCTAGCTACTGGAATAAATTGTATGGTGTTAATTGCTATGTAACACTGTGTTTAATCACTTCCATGGTGAGTATAGGCAATGTCAAGGATACTACAGCAAAAATCACCCAGGTTAATGAAAAATGAATGGGACAAGCCCAGCAGTGATGGGATCAGAACTGGCTTCATAATGCAGCGACCCAAAACCACAACAACTTTTATAACAGGTGGAGCCCAAAGCCATGGAATCTCATGGGAATGGTGCATAGCCTCAAGGAATGATACCCATATATATGTGTGTGTGTGGGTATCAAAGGACCAAGAACAATGATAGTGGCTAAGTGGGATGCATTGCAAAATGTGGGACCTAAGCATGACATCAATGGTATGGAACAAGGGGTGGATACTGTCCTGGTTTTGGCTGGGATAGGATTAATTTTCTTCCTTGCACTTCCTGTGCCGTGTTTTGAATTAACTATGAGAATAATGTTGATAATACACTGTTTTANGATGCAGCGACCCAAAACCACACCAATTTTTCTGCCCTGAACAACTTTTTTAACAGGTGGAGCCCAAAGCCATGGAATCTCATGGGAATGGTGCATAGCCTCAAGGAATGATACCCATATATATGTGTGTGTGTGGGTATCAAAGGACCAAGAACAATGATAGTGGCTAAGTGGGATGCATTGCAAAATGTGGGACCTAAGCATGACATCAATGGTATGGAACAAGGGGTGGATACTGTCCTGGTTTTGGCTGGGATAGGATTAATTTTCTTCCTTGCACTTCCTGTGCCGTGTTTTGAATTAACTATGAGAATAATGTTGATAATACACTGTTTTAGTAGTTTTAATGTTGATAATACACTGGTTTTTTAGAACAGCTCTCCTGAACAATTAGAAGGGATGTTCCACACCACAGAGTGTCATGTCCAGTATGCAAACTGGGGGAGTGTGCCTGGAGGTGCCAATCAGTACTTGGGGAAGGATTGTGCATTGGTCAGCTATTTATTATTATTTATTATTTATTATTTTATATATTATTATTGAGCTGAATTCAGAGCAAAGGAGGGAAATAATACTGAGCATTCAAGTGTCCTGCAAGTTCAAGTGCCACTGACTCAGAAAACCTGGGCATTTTGAACCTAAAGTCTAAGTGAAATATCAGTAGTATTTAAGTCTGAAAGTAGCACTGATACTTTTGAAATTATACTTCTGCTTTTTTACCCTTACTTCTGCCAGTTACACCAAACAACATAGAATCAAGCAGCACATCTTCAAGCTGTGTTAAGCAGCATCACATGAAGCTGTCAAATTTACTCCAAAGACCAAAAAAGCTACACCAAAAGAGTGTGAAAATTTAACTGGCTGATTGATAAGGCTCCTATTTACATTATTATTTTGGGTTCCGACATATATTATTATTTATTGTTTTTTATTATTATTATTATTTATTGGTCAGCTTACTATTATTTTTATTATTACATTTTACCTTATTTCAATTTTTCAACAATCCTTAGTTCACGAGTTTTACCTTTTTCCAATTCTGCTCCCCAATCCCCTTGGGCTGGGAAAAGGAGAGTGGGCAAGTGGCTACACGGTGCTTATTTGTGAACGGGGGTTAAACCATGAACTTAAAATGTGGAAATATTTATGTGGGGTATTTAGGGTCTGCTTAATTGGTAATTTTCTAAAAGCCTTTCATAATCACAAATGAAACTTGTATGCTGTTTTGGTAGGGAAAATACTGTAAATTTTAAAAGGCTTTGAGGTTTTAATTTCTTTGCAGAAAAACCCTTAGAGCAGGCGAAAAGACTGTGTAATGCTCAGGGAAAGTCATTAAAGTTTTCAATTTAAATTGATTACAAGGAAATGATATGCCAGAGGAAAAAACAATAGATGAAAAGAAGTGTCCTGGATGGCAAGAGAAGATGAATGCTCTGTGTTTTCCCCACCTCAGATTGTCCATGACAAAGTATGATTGTCTAATATCTCAGGATGAGGAGGCTAATACAAGGCCATAAATCATAGTGAACAGCTTTTCAAATAATAAAGCAGCCTGCCTTCTTGCTAATAGGCCCCAAGGTAGGGCCCTGAAAGGCTGAAAAGAAGGCTGGCACTCACCTCCCTGTGGGTGACAGTGACTCTTGCATGGCCTGTATTCACATATTGTCTGGGGAGACAGCTGAGAGCTCAACATGTTACCAGTACAGCAGATTTGTAGCCTGCTTGTTAGTTACTTATATGTAGAGATTAATAGGAAAATGATGGAAGATGTGATGGTTTTGTAGGGTTTAACTCACATCCATTATTTAGACTCATCTAACCTACATAAGTGTAGAACTGGGATATTGTGTGTTGTATGGTTAGGTTTCCGTGCTTGCATATAAAATTTTAAAGCTGGAGCTCATGCATGAGATATCATTGTTATGACTCTCTCTTTCTCTTCTGACTCTTCCTTTGCCCAGCCTTACTGACTGAGAAAATGTGTTTTTTCATATGAGAGCCTGGTATGACATAAAACCACACATAAGGTGAAACAAAATATTCATTTAAGTCTTTCTTCCTATGGATAAAAGTTGAAAGAATCCAGACTGAGAACAGCAGATCAAAAAGTGTGAGATAAACATATTCATAATCTATGGGCATTTTGAACTGCATAACCAGGCAGGAGATTAGGCTGTCTTATTCTCTCTAAAAGAATTACCTCAATGGTGGGAGAAAATTAATAACCTTGTTTTAAGAAAAATCAAATATCTAATGTGATGACAATGTGCAAGCCTTTCTGCACAGCCAGCACACTAATAGTTTGATTGAGGGAAAGACAGAAGAGGTGCAAATATCAGCTATTTGTTTTCTAATTAATTTTTTTGTTGTTGATTTCCATATAAACATCTAGTTAATAGGAAGCATCTTTGCTTTCTTGCAATTAGAGTAGAAAATTGAGAAACAAAATGATTCCTTCTGAAACAGGTTTATTTGTATGCCTGTGTTTGCATTGGAACTTGGAGTTTGCGAAAAACTTGCAAAATATGGGAAGATTTTTTCAAACAGATTAAAAATACTGAAGTATAGCAAGCATAATTTGCTTGGGGTTTTTTTTGCCATCGTATTGCTGAAGTTAAGAATTTGGTTCAATAAATAAAAAATACTAAGTGTTCACAGCTAAATAAACCAAGGAAAGGAGACAACTTACAGAAATCTGAAATTTTAGTACATCCTCACTGCAAGATTGAAAAGATCAAATATGTTGCTACTAACAAAACGAAAATGGAACGGAAACGAAAGGTCTTGGTGAATGTTGAACTTTACAACAGTGTTGTCAGCTAAGATACAAAACCTCTGAAATCTATCACTTGAGCTGAAAAGTGTTGGACTCATACCAGTTATCTTAGCATCTCACTACACTTGATTAATGTTAATAGGAATAATTGGGTGGACGGCTCAGTGGGGTAACGGAAGCATTTGATTCTCTTTTGAGCCCTGCTCCTACACGAAAAGCTTGGCTTTTAGTGCTTTTGTTGGATCTAAAATAGATGGAATCTTTCCATCAGATTTGAACTCTGAGATGAAAAAACACAGCACTGAGAATTATTATTACTGAAAGATGCTAAGATATTACAAGAATGGATGAGCCTTTGGGCACCTCTTTAAGCCTCCTCACACCATCTTTTTTACTCTTGAAGACTTGCTCATTTTATATATATATATCTTGAATAAAACAACAAAAAAAACCCTCCACTTACTATAATTATGATAATTTAAGTAAAAGAGAACACTGGGTTTTGGAAGAGAAGGGAAATGAGAACTTAAGGGAGCAGAGCTCTGAAGTCATATTTCCTTTGCACAGATACTAAAACATGAGAAGAAGGAAATGTGTACATACCTTTTTAATTTTCTCTTGATTATCTTTTTTTAATAGAAGAACTAAACCATTAATTTTGTCATTATACAGAATTTGTGGTGCTTCAACAACAATTTTTCGTTCACTTTTCAGCCTTAGAAACAGTGTCTGCCTTTGGTCCTTCTTTCATGTCGAGAACGTGACAATCAACTGTAAAAACCCCAAACCCTTCTCAATGTAAATATGGAACAATCTTACACGGAGTGAAACTACATTCAGAATAAACTTTACACTCTTCCAACTGGTTCAAATAATTAAGTCAGTCAATTGAGCTAAAACATCTATTTCCCAGGGAAAGTAGCCCTAAGCTTTATAAGTGTCTTACAAACCAGAAAATCCCTATTGATTGTCTTGATCAACGGTACTCCTGAATGAAGAGGACGTTCCATGTGTAGCTCACACAACATCAAAGGGAAAACTCTCTTTGTGTGACATTTAAGTATCTGTCTTATCCTTGTCCGACAAGACAGAATCCTTCTCTTGTAAGAGGTACACAAGGGGATTAAGACAAAATGTCATCGATTCACTGCAGGTTAATCCTCCTACAAAGGAAGATTTATTTGGGTACAGTTGCCTCTTCAGTGTATTTCTCTCTGTTGTTTTGCCTTAAGTTTTAAAATGATTCTCTGGTAGAGAATAATTTTAATTCCCTGTCTATCTTAAATGCAGGTTGTTCTGCAAACTTCTCTTACAGCTAACACCCTTACCAGGGTGCAGACAACTTTCTGGAACAAGTCCTGTGCTCTACAGGGACCAAAATACTCTCAATATTGACAGGTGAATACAAGCTAAAATAATACAGACCTCAAACCCACACCTTTGAACCATATTTGGTTTAGTATGTGGAGTGAATCCCATTTCAAACGATCAAATTCACTTCCAAATTTTAAATATTTTACCGAATCATAGCATTAGAGGTTATAAAAACTGGAAGACGTTTCAAACTACAGAGGGGTAATTCAGAATGCAGTTTTTTGTAAGTCATCAGCAGGGATAATCTGTGTGACAATTATGTGTAAAAAATAGCTTTTCAGATATTTCCCTGTATGAAATGCATTTAAATTCATTTTTTGTCAGTGGCTAGCAGATAAAATTACTATTTTGGACTCTGTGAGAATGAAATACTTACAATATTTATTTAGGGTAGAAGAATAGGAGGACCAACTACTTTTCACAGAAGTAGCTGCACTGAGTGCATGTGTAGAACAAGTATTGTCAGGACAAAAAATTACTTTGTATTCTAATCATGTTCATATTTCCTGTTGTCAGTTGTACAAAAGCAGTGCATCAAACATCCAAATGAGTTGAGATGTGTTTTGCTGATTACTGGAGCAGATGGTACATCTCAATTAAGGAAAAATATTTTCTGTTGGCTTATTATACTTTGAAATTAAATTCAGTTCGAGTGGAAGATCAAACATAACAAAACAAAGGATTTTTTTCTGGTTCTTTTATCATCAGGCTGGGTATGGCACGAAATAGTAATGTATTACTATTAAGTAGAAACATGAATGGCAAACAAAGCTGCTCATTCTGTTTAATTCCTTCCCGCTGAAATATCAATATGATGATGTAACAAAATAGCTTAAAGACTGGAACTTGGCAAATGAAATTAATTCAGTTTGATTTGTACAGAAGTTAACCAGGATGTGAAGGGATGATGGAAAATACATGAATGGTGCAGGAGAAGCAGCAGGTTGCAGGTGACACCATCAAGCACAGCCTTGCATGAAGGGCAGCTGGTTGTAGAAGGGATTATCTGACTCTGAGCTTTGCAAGATGTGATTTATCTTGCCTTCAGTTTTTAGAAAAGAAGTTGTTGTTGTTGTAGTAAAACTTCTTAGGTCATTTACCAGACGTGCCAGGCACGCTATCGTGAAGAGAACAGTAATAAAATAAGAAAATATTAACTTCTCATGTTTGCTTGTTTTGCAAAGGAAATAGTACAAGGATCACAAAGCTGAAGAGAGGAGGTGTGCTTCCTTCTGTTTCATTTGATCCAAAGCTGCTGTCATGTAAAATATAGTTTTCCCTAAATTGTGTAAAAAACTATAGATGTAATAATGCAAAGTGAAGCAGTATTTAATTGTAAGCTACAGTCTGGCAGAGAAAACAGAATACTAGGAATTCACCTGGCTCAATCCTGTCAGGAAAGTAATTAGAGGATATTATGTTAACTGCTACAATTGATACTGATTATACATCAGTGACTTTGATAGCCTTAGAATCATAAGGACAAGGATTAAACTGTCTTTAATTTCACTGATCCAATTCAAGAAGTAGAAACACAAAAATATTTGTGTTATTAATGCTGTGATGTTTACTCAGAGAAATGTGTCCTTTTGTGACAATCCTTTCACTTGAAATAGATCCCTAATTAGTAAAATTGTGACACTAATGCTTCCATTTTTCTGTTTGGAAAGCTGTTTTGTTGTATTCTGAATAAAAAAGCAAAGTTGTTGAAGGGATTCTGAAGGAAATGGGTCACATTTATTCCTGATGCAATCAACCTCTTTGTCAATGGATAATGAATTATATAAAGAATGAGTTTTGCCTTATATTGAAAGAGAAGCTGACCTTCTTTCAAAAAACCACAAATGGGCAAAAGTGGTTTTCTTAGCCATTTTCTACCTGAATGCTAAGTGTTTATTATGATAATTCATCTATCATTCTAAATATTTAATTCTAAGACAGTCCTTGAGGTTTTATACTTCCTGTTGCTATCAGGTCAAAGCATTTCTGCCAGGTTCATTTGAAACAGGCAGTTTGGCTTTTGTCTAAACATTTTTCATTGTTTTATGTTTTACAGGGTTTCTTATGTATCAGAGTATCTTCCACTATCTTGCATAGAATAATTATGAACAGTTTTTGGTCTCCACTAAGTTTGGGAATGTAAACTTGGCTTCCTACAAAGTCTTCAGGTCAGCCATGAAAATGACAGATCATTCTCTCTCTATTGTCCCTGGCTGTGAAAAATAGTAGTCTAAAGACTTCAGATATTTGCAATTTTAATTATATTTTATTTTTTTTAAATAGTCAAATCCTCGAATACTGTTGAAGCTGAGACAATGGAATATTTTTCCTTAGTTCATTCAGCTGAAATTCCTTTGAGGTACTTGTCAGAACAGCAAACTAACCCACTGTACTTTATTTAGTAAAAATGGTTAAATCGTGTCTGCAAGTGCTTTGCAGTTGTGCAAACTGACTTTGGGGACACTGGCTGTAGTCATGGAAAATGGACTGTGTTATTCAGAAGGTTTACTGCAAAATGTGGCTATTTTG
>VXBB01023389.1:270394-335807 GCA_013399915.1 Illadopsis cleaveri
ATGCAAAAATCTAAAACCTAAAATTTGAAAGGCAGTATTAATTTGCTCAAACTATGTATTTCTGTGTGTCAGTAACAGTTATCTGCTGTGTAAGAAGGATCAGAAGCTTCCAGAAGAGACTGATGTTAGCTGTAATCAATTCATGTTTAGATGTATTTTTTAATTTTATCAGGTGCAATTTTGCTTTTGCTTATTTTACTTAAAACTTATATTTGAAGTCCTTATATTTAAAGTGCCTTCTTTCATTTTACTCAACTGCTCCCAGTTTAAATGGTGTTAGCTAAGCCAGAGAACCTGAATGTCTGTCCTTTATGATGTCCTGTATTTTGGCCTCGATTAGTGGTGTTGCTTACACTGTCAATTATTAGTAGATACTGCTGGTGCTCTGCTCTTTGATCCTTTCAGCCTTTCATCCTGCCATGTCTGGTGAATAATGATGATGGGGAGAGCAAGGTCTGCTTTGTTCAAGGATTGCAGGCCACTTGACATGCATTACTTCTTCAGCAGTGCTTTCTGGTATTTATGAAGGTAAAGGCTGATTTCCAAAGTAGCATAATGTCAAATGAATACAAATCCACAAAGTACAATGGGGCTTGGAGCAGGCTTTGTATTGTGTTCTCCAAAGCCAAAAATAACAGCGTGTAACTTTTAATTGTGTGCAATGACACTTTGAATGCTGCAGGACTGGAAGCAAAGAATGGTCTTCCAGCTTTACTCAGCAGCCCACTGAGTTCTTTCAGTGAGCATGAATATTGGTCAATAGACTATGTCAAGAAGAAGGAAAAAAACCCCAGAGTTAGGTCTTAATTACTATTGGATTTAGGGTTAAGCGTGGTTGGGATTGTTTTTCTGGCCGCTGTTTTGCTCTTCAGACGTTTGTCTGAGATAATTCTTGTGTGTTCTTATTTAAAAGGGGGGGTGGTAGTCACTGGTACACTAAGAGCCAACAACAACAATGAGCTTACTTGTCCTGAGAAGGAGAAATTTGGCCTGTATCTGTCCTGTAAGTTTGTGAAGCCTTGCAAGCCAGCCTTGCTTCTGAGGGTGCAGCCATAGGATGGCCAGCATTCAGCCTTGGGCTGAGCTCTCCCAGAGACAGGGCAAAAAACAGGTCCCTACAGATCTGTTGAAGAAATATAGTAAACATGGCCTTGGTATTCCATTGCTGATTTTCACACTTTCATCATGTGCATGTAATCTGGGAAGCAAACAATTCTATCTATGAAAAATAACAATAATGGCACGTTTTCTCCCACATTCAGTTAAAGATTGAATTTAAAATTTTAAATATATTTATATTATTGTGTGCATTTCTCCATCACACCCTTGGACATCATTAGATAATATTTATTCAGACTCTGAGGCATTTTCACCTATCATTAAAACTACTTTATTCTAAATTCACCTAATCCAAATTGGCTCTAGCTACTGCTGTAAAAAATTGGCTTTTGTAATGACATGAGGACTTTAAACCAGAGCTTCTTAATTGTAAAAAATTGATATATAAGTGTGTGCAGAGAGTGCAGGAAGTGCAGAAGGTAAGTTGATATTTAAATGTGTGTTCACGTAAAAAGAGCATGAAGTGCAGAAAGTAAAAGAACTGGAAACTGTTCAGATGCTTGCATACGTTTTCTGTTTCCTCTCTACTGCATAAATGCTTCCAACCAGCAAGAAAGTTAATGTTAGCTAAATGTAAATTAGAACGTGTTTGTGTCCTACTAAAGCAGTGAAATTAGTGAAATCTCTGAGATAGAAGATTGAAGAAAAAGGAAAGTATATATTTGAGGCAATGGTGTTGTCAGAGAGAGACCTTAAATAATCTTCCATTTAATCCTCTTGATTTTAAGTCTGTGTACAGATTTCTCTTGTAAAAGTGACCAAACTAAGGATTTCCTTTTTTATTCTCTTGTCATTGTTTCAGACTTCAACTGCAAATTCATTGTTGTTTTGACTTAAGGCAAGCAATGTGCTTTTGGGTTTTTTTGTTGTTTTTTTTTTCTTCCTCATTGTGGGAACTGACTGAAACTGCAGAGCCTTTTGACCTGGAAGTGTTGAGGTAGAGTCAAGTTAGTTTTCATGGCAGGTGAAGGAACCCATTACCTTTCTCATTGTCTCTCCTATTCATAACCGTTTTTTAGGTAATTGCAGTGATGCTTTTACATTCATTATTTCCACAGTCCTATATACAATATGAAATTGCTATGTAATACTGTAAGTCTACTGGGAAATAAGGTAAAGATTTGGAAAACAGTCAGAGAAAGAGTCATACTGAAAAATACTGAGTGTCAAGCATCTTGTTTGCAGCATTAAAAAAAAAAATAAAATCCCACAGCCAGCCTGTAATGCACCTGGCCCATAGAGCAAAGACCCTCTCCCTTTCCAGCTGGGTCAAACTTAGTCCAAATTTTTCTCTATTGGTCTTCTTTGTGGCTATTATTGAGCAATAATAAATGCATACAGTTTTTACTGCTGTTTTTTCCCCCCCTCATACTTTGTCTTGACTCTCACCAGATATATGAGAAGAAGAATATAAAAAAGCAAGGTATCTATTGGTCTCTTTCAAAGACATTAATGAAACTGGTGAAGAAAAATTAAATGCAAATTAAATGCATTTTTAT
This sequence comes from Illadopsis cleaveri, assembly GCA_013399915.1. NCBI lineage: Eukaryota > Metazoa > Chordata > Aves > Passeriformes > Timaliidae > Illadopsis > Illadopsis cleaveri. The sequence goes on from VXBB01023389.1 coordinate 273,013, forward strand.
TTGCTGCTTCAAATTGATCTCTCTCAACCTGGGCCCAATTTATGTCAGGAATTAAGCACTTAAATATTATGATAGAATGTGATTTGAATGTGGGTTTGAATGAATATTGGGAAAGAATATACAAAAATACAGAAATCTAGTCCCATGAAACTTCACTTGCAGTGGTGCATCAGTTCTGAAGGATTTTTCATTAAGCCTGTGTTTGTGTGCTGGACTTTTAGCCCCTGCCAAGACTTGCATATACTTAATACAGTAATAATAGTTGTTTTGAGTGTTTCTGCAGTGTACACACATGCAACAGGTATTTGTATTCCAGTTATGCCAGCAACAGCAGGAAAGCTCAAAAGGACTAAAGACTGAAATACCAGCAGGCAATTGCTATTTATGTCATCCAGTGGAAGGGTCATTGTAATTTAATTATTGCTATAAACTAGGAGGAAGTTGAGTATTTCTTAGGTTTAAAGCAGAATTGAGAAACCAGAATCCTGATAGAGCAGATGTGGATTTTTTTTTCTTTTTTCTAGCCAAACACCAATTTTTGCTTAAGGAACAAATGATATTATTTGAGGGAAAAGTAGTATATAAGCCACCTGCTTACCTTCCCCCTTGTATGGGAATCTCAGCATTAAATAATGAAATGTAATTTCAGGGACTGCAGAGAAAAAAAATCTAGCATTATATCTGATTTATGGGATCTGTATGTTTAAAGCTTGGCTGACTGACAGAGTTAAGAACATAATGGTTAATAACTTTTTGTTTAAGGATAAACATTAAAATTTAAGAAATTAAAAATTAAGAATAATTTATCTTCTTCCAGAAGAAGAGCTTATAGCATGGAATAATGCATTGCTGTTGAGAAAAGAGAAATTTAGGCTGAACACGGAAAATTTCCTGAGAGGAAGTTTTATTAGACAGTGGAACAGAATCTCAAGGGAAGACATAGGAACCCACAAGGTTCAGACAGTTAAAACAGTGAGAACAATGTCAGAAAAAGGGTAACTCTGTACAGATATTGCACAATTCATTATGAACCTGCTATGCCTCTTTCATTTCCACCTTTCCTAATTCCATGGTTCATTAGCCAGCAACCTCTTTCTTCTGCCCTCTGGTACGTCCAGGACAATTTCCAGGCGATTTGTAAAAACACATTTCTTACAAAATATGTGCAGCTTTTGTTCTGTGGCAGAATGCTCACCAGCAACCCCTCTTATGAGGGTCACTTGTCTACCCAGACTTCTGCTGTTTCTGCTTTTTTTATTTTTAAAAGGCTCTGGCAATGAGGCAGTTACTTTCACTCTGTGAACACTGGTTGGAAATGTTTTTTTCTTTATCAAAACAGGAAAATTCAACCCTAATTAAAATAATCCTAAAACGAGCTGGGGCTTTTAGAAGAAAAATGTGTGTGTTCATTCTGCTTTCAGGCATTTGAAGACCTAAGCTGTTTAACAGATGACTTGTTTCATGAGAATGGGAAACAAAAGACCTGTAACCTCTGTTGAAAAATTAAAAAAAAAAAGGACACAAGCTCTCAAAAAAGCTGTTTTAAGAAAAGATTTTGAGACCCTTACTCAAAGATGAGTTGCCAGCCAGCAGAATTCATAAGCTCAAAACCGGTTCAACTTTACGAGACTCTTGTTCATTCATTTTATAAGGACAGTTAATTTTCAGTCTTGTCTGAGGTGTCAGGGCTGTCAGCTGTGAGGAGGAGGATTAGCAAGCAGGTCAGAAAAACCCTTCTCCCCAGTGTGTCTGGTGTGCTGTCAGTGGCCTTTCAGCAGAGCTCCCCTCCATCCAGCTGCTGGCTGTGACATCATGGTGTGCTCCAAACCCCCACACACCACTGCTGGGTGATTTGCTGGGAAGTTTTTCAGGCCAGCCTTGTTTCAGCACTGCACTTTTAACTCTTTTGTTGCTTTAAAGACTAGCAAATGCTTAGGCAGATGAAATATTGATTTCGTAGATGAAGAAACCTCTGATGGATGTAACATTTTTCCAAGCTGCTTTACCAGTGTGATGCTCTCCAAGATACTCCAGCAGGATTTTATGTGAACCTGAGTTAGCAAATTACTGCTTCAATGGGAAACTGAAGGAAATTGAATTGAAAGAACACAGTTCTTCACTAGATGTGGCTTTGTTTTCTACTCTTCTGGAACGTTTATGTTTGATAATACGAGGCTTCCTACCTGCAAAGAGATCAACACAAGGATTATTCACCTCTTCTTTCAGTCAGATATTTAATAATGCTTACAGGTTACCCTGAGAATTGTCTGAGGGGTGAGGATAACTTTGTGGCTTTTTCCCTGTGCCTGTGGGGGCTGGTTGGTTCATTACATCTCAGTATTCCTTTGTTGATCAGTATCTGTGACAGCCAACAAATGGGAAGTCATAATGTCCGTGTTGTAGAAAATCAATTAAAAACCAACAAGTTCAACAAATTCCTTCATCTCCCCTAATCAATACTGAGATTAAAGTGTCTGATAAAGTCCTTTGGGTAGTTTGTTGTACCTGAAGCTAAAGAAAAACATATAAGAATATTTTTTACTTTGAGGGTTTTCTCACAGCTTTTTACTGCTACACAGTTAGGAGAAACAAGTCACTTAGCAGAAATTAAACATTATTGCTGTCAAACTAAATTACCTTCTATATAAAATGTACATGGTAGTGCTCTGCCTAACAGAGCATCTCAGGAATTTGAATGCTCTGAGGACTGAATTATATGCAAAGGTTTCTACTTTTTTAGTGAGAAAATTTAGTAGAAGCTGTAATTATTTCTTTTTAAGGCAAATTGATAATTCTGATTGTGTGCTGTATCCACGATCCATAGTAGGATGGTAAATAAAAATTGTGTAACATAGTTACTTTGTAATATGGACATTAAGATCAGAAAACTATTATGTTGCTCAAATAAAAGGACAAATTTATTTATTTCTTTTTTTCTCCCTGCATTTACTGTTAATTTGCACCACTGAAATAAGAGTCTATCTGCCTGAGGTTTTACAAACTGGGGGATAGTTTTTAGGTCTCTTTTAGATTTTGATAGTAATCTTGAAGCTGCAAGCTGCTGTAATGCAAACACCCTGCCTTTGTGCTTTAACTCCAAGGGGGAGGTGCAGAGGGGACACACTCCTGGGAAATACAAGAACAAAAAAGAGCAGCTCACAAACCCCAGTGGCAGATGACTATGGAGAAAAAGATGCAGATAGTGACTATATAGTTATTCAAAATACTTCAATGCTTCTAGAAAGTTCTGCTGTTGGAGACTGGCATCTTCCTGCTGTTATACCAAGAAACTCAGCACAGCTTTTAAAAGACTGTCAACTCCTTGTTCCCATAGATGTCTCTCCAAATAGTTTAGGCTGCTCCCTGATTTTTTTGGTAAATTTGAGAGTACAAAGCTTTCAAATTCCTGCGCCAGAGTGTATAAATTATAAATTATTTAGTGACTGGTGAAAGGCAAACCTTTACATTTAAACCTAACCCAAAATACAGTCACCTTTCCTATGGCAGAAATTAATTAATCTTCGACCAAAAATGCAGCTCTCATCTTGGCTGTGAGATGTATTTTAACCATGGCATCCATCTGGAAACATAGGAGTATGACTCTTCCCTGATGTCCCCCTCCCACATTTTTCATGATTCCTGTTTTATGAGAAAGATAAGGCAATCCAGACCTTTGGCCCCATGCTTTACAATACACCTGAGACGTTCATTAATGGTCCAGAAATTATTTGTGTGTCATGTCTTATTGGTTAAATATCACTTCCTTATTTATGCTTCTTCCCAGTGCTTTAAACATTTATACTAACCAGCAAGGGAAAGCTTAGTGTAAGATTATTTGGACAAATCAGCTTTAAAGCAAAGTTATCCAGAGCTTGCTCTAGTGGCAGTCTGTCTACTCCCTACAACTCTTTTTCTTTTTTGGTGTTCTATCTCCAGAAAAGTGGATTAATTCTTTAGAACTTGTTTTAAATGAGTGTTTTCTCTCATTTGTCAGTGTTAAAGGACCTGCCAGTATTGTCACTATTTTTCTGTTTTCCTCCTCCCTGTATGGAAGAACATTTCTATTTGGTAAGCTGAGGCTGGAGCACGCTGGTTTGATGATAAACAGTTTAGCAGTGGCCCTGACACTGCTCAGGCTGAGCTGTCCTTGGGAGATGAGACATTAAGTACCATTTGCCCTCTGCAATTACTGATAAGGGACCAGAGACACACATTTAAAACTGACTTTACACCCTACTGCAGGTGCTTGTAAGCATTGTTCATAGCCATTAGCAGTACAGTACTAGTTTTAGTGGAGGACACAAGGAAGAATGCTCCTGTTTTGGATTGGACATGATTGATTCGTGTGTGTCTGCTCCGTTTGGAAAAACAGAGAGTGATGAGAGTCCCTAAGCTGCACACTGTGGCATCATTAAGACACAGATATGCTAAAGTTTTTTTCAGAATTTTAAAATAATTTATTGAGAAATCTGTTTCTTCTACTGCTTTTATTAAACATTACTCTCGTGCACTAACACTTTTTGGGGCAATGCAGCTGTAAGTTATGCAGAGGTGATTGTCCATATTTTGAATAGTTAATACTTTGAATACCAGTAGAAAGGGGTTTTTTTACTTTGTCTTTAATGAAAACATCTCAGAACTTTCAGTATCGGCTCTAGCAAGGAGAAGAATTAGCTCCAAAGTGTTAAGTCTGTTGTTTTGCCCATCTCTTTCATTTGAGAAAGCAAACTAACTTCTCCTAAAACCTGTGAATAGGAAAACTGTTTTCCTTCCTTCAGAGTATAAAAGCCCAGAGTGTTGCTGTTTCACTTTTTAAAGAAATGTTTATTTCAGCATTTTGTTCCTAATCTTGTTTACTCAAGTAGCTTCTCCTTTGATTGTTTTACTTTTCATGGTAAATATTTTAGTTATTCATGTATCATTATCATTCTGAACTGTTTCTGAAACACTTGTTTTGATTTAACTTACTCCTTACTAATGATTTGGCAAAATTGGTTTAAGATTGAATTTTAAATTAATTTATTTACATTTTAGAAACTAATATTAATGAGATTTCAAATTATTTTGTGGTTCCATCTTTGATAAAGGATTCCCTGTTCCAATGTCTTTTAATGTTGCCTTCTTTAGTCACAATTGATTAAAAAAACCCCAAATGTATTTGGTTATATATATGAGCACAATAGTTGAATGAGATTTTAGATTAGTTCAGTGACTGTTACTGATTTTGCTGCTCCAGGAGGAAGAACAGCTGATTGTGTACTGTTTTCACAGCATTTTTGAAACCCAGTAGAGGATTTGTTTTGAAATTTGTTATTGACATCAACATATGTGCAAAGCATTAGCCAGAGGGGTGGTTAGGATTTCCACTCAAATTGAAGCAGGAGTTTGTGCCTCTGCCTTGTTTCCCTTGGACAGTGCTCAGCCTCATGTTGAGTGACTAAATAATAAATCTATTAAGCCTTCTCTTAAAGTAATTTCACTGGATGGTTATTTTATTTCTGACTGGTTTTTGACTTGCTTGCTAGTCATTGGGACTGGCTCTGTTTTCCATTCCATCTGTACCAGATATATTTACAAGGTCTCCTCTTAGAGTTTTAGGAAGCTATTAAGACCTCTGCTAAAACCTTAGTCATCTGAAGTCTTTGAGTCATTACAAACTTCCAAGTCTGTGCATAGTACATATTTGTTCACATTTCTGTTCTCACTGTGGTCTTTTTGTGTCACATCACTATTTTTGTGAAAACAATGCATGTTCTCTTTTTACTGATGTGAGGAAGAAATACCAGTCATTTACACTTCAACCACACAAGATTTGAAAAGATGCAATTGAAAAACTTACCCTGTGTTTGGGGCACTGTGAAACAACCTCTCTGGAAAAGCACAAATCTTCTAAAGACCCAGAAGCAGGAGCCATGTCCCTGTCACTTAAGTCACTTCCCAGATTTCTGAGCTGAGCCTGCTCCTGCTCAACTTGCTGAGATTTGTATCAGCTTCTGGCCACAAGCCCTTCACCAGTTCTGCAGTTTTCAGTAAGTCTTTAAAGACTCCCAAATGCTTTCTCAACCAACACATTCACCTTGAAGATGGAAAACAGTTAATTCTCTCACTGGAAATTGAATTTTTTCTTTCAGTGTTACATGGAGGGTGCACAGAAACTGCAGAGCAATGGGAAAACAAACCTAGAGAGGATTCAAACAGTCTCTCCTTGCTGCCCATTGCTGTGGATTTGATTTTGTGGTGATTTTCACTTTACAGTACCAATGAGACAAAAATTATCATGAGCTGTAGATGGAAAATCTGTTACCTAATATCTGCAGAAAAGAGCCCACAGGAGGAAGTTTTCTACTGTTTAAAACAAACTCTTGCTTTCATTTTCTTGGAAGGACCAATTTTGGTATATACAGGTTTTGCCCTCCTGAATCAAATAATTGGGATGTTTGTTGGCAGTATTCAGGAACGTGTGCTTTAAAGGGATCAGGAGAATTAATCTGCAATCAATCTATCAAAGATATTGCAAAGCTTAGAATACATTCAAGGAAGTGGTAATTTGGTTAAAAAGGAACCTTTCTAAACAAAAGCTGCTCTTGTAGGTGTATGTGTGGGGATATTCCATAGATGGATAAAAAGCCTTTGGTTATTATTGAAGGAGACTTTCAGGTGTTTGCCCAAACCTTGTGCTTCATACACATACTCTGACTGTGATGGCACAAACACCTTAACACACAAATGCAATTTGCACACTTTTGAGCTAATAATTCCACGTGCAGCTTGGTTTAGTAGTTGTTCAGAATTAGAAAAGGAAGGGGAAAATGTTGCTTTTCAGGTTGGCATTATTTTCATGCCTTGGCAGTTTTGTAGGGACTTTGCAGGTAAAAAACAGAGGCACAACTTTGAAGTTTACTGTCAGTGGTGGAATATCAGCTACTGTGTGCTGAACCTTACTGTTTCCCTCTTTTTCTTCTGGTTCCTTTTTCTAGGAGATGAGGAAAGCAGGGAAGAGGAGGAGAAAGCAGGCTGAAAACTGTCACTCAGCACACTGGTACTAAAAAGCCTATTAAACAGTGCCTAACAGCTGGATTGATTCCTGCTACAGTTTCACAGAGCACCAAAAGGCTTCTGGTGCAATTTTTCAGTTGGACTAGCAAATTCTAATGCTTTCTATTCAAAGAGCATCATATTCTAAGATAAATTTGAGTTCATTTTTTGCCAACCAAACACCATTTTCTGTAATTTTTTGCTTTGCAGATGTCTTGACTAATTCCCATGTCCATATTGTCCATTGACAGTTTCAAGTTGAGCTCATTAAATCTCAGAATTCTTCTCAAAAAGTCTGTTGGTGACAGGGTGTTGATTAAATTTGTTAAATGTAGAAGTAAAAAAATCACTGCCTGGTGATTTGAGGTTGGCCTTCAGAGGAGCCCAGCACAGAGTGACAAACTGGTGCATGTGCTCCCCCCGAGGTGGGAGTGACAAGAGCCAGGGCACTGCATGCTGGACAGAGGTGAGTGATGCTGTACTTCTGCCTAGTTGGCTTCAATGTAAGTTTTTTCCAGAAATATGAATCCTGTTATTAATGTTTTGTATTGCTAACAGATAAGAAAGAAAAAAAAAATAAATCTGAACTTTTCAAGAAAAGCATTTTATTTATGTCAGTGTGGCAGTGAATTGTACTCTGCTTGAAGTCACAAACACTCCAGCTCCCATAGATGTGTATAACAAGCCTTTCAACAGAAACTTTAGCATACTGACATTCTCACCACATCTGAGGCTATCCAAACAGAAATTCAGAAATGAAAGCCCTGGGCCAGAACTGCATTAATACTGAATGACTACCATACAGGCAGTTGGCAGCACAGATGAGTAAAATTTGCCAAGTACCACAAAATTTTGTTCAGTAATGTTAACAAAACAACCAAAGATTACTGTAATCATTTCTTCTATAAAGCATGAGAGTACTGAAATGCCTTAAAGCTCTCTATTGGTCCTCCTGTTTCCATCCTCTTCTGCTTACACTAAACTCTCTGCTTAGGTGACTCTTCCTCTGCTCAGACTTTCCCCAGTTTATAGCAGGGCTGGTTTCATGATTGGATTCCCACATTCTGTGGTAACTCAAAGAGGCATCACTTAAAATGGTCATATTTCTTATTTTTTAACTTGGAAATTGGATATTATATTCTGCATCAGTCGGCCTCATTTCAGTATGTTTCAACTTTGCAGGTTCTTTTCTTTAGATCTCTCTAGAATTTATAATATTAATTCTCTTCCTGTTTAAGGTCTATAAACTTCTTATAAATTTTTACTTCTATCCCAGTAGAAATCTCCAGATGGAATGTCCTATTGTTGCATTTTTCAGTTGTTTCATTTGTAAAGAATAGAGTCTTCTCAAATGTGATATTCTATCTTTTCTCTGAATAAAAATAACAAGAATTCTTTATTCTTTTAAATCAATATTGCAAAAACTCCGATTCACTTGGAAGAATTTCAGAAAAGTTCAAACCTTGAGTTCATTAACAAGTGAAGTAGAACATTTCTGGTGTATAAAAATATGTTCTTAAGGAGACAGTTATAAATTTTTTTGTGAAATTCCCTCCACCTCTCCTCTGATCTTATTGGATATAACATCCTTTTTTGTCTGCAAGTTTGTTTGTGTTCTCTAGAATTTTAGAGAATACGAGTAGAAATTAAGGAATAAATTCATATAGATTTTATTTTTTAAAAAACTTATATAAATTATTAACATTAATATCTGTACTTGGCAATTTTTCAGTAGGACTAGCAAATTCAAATGCTTTCTATTCAAAGAGCATCATATTCTAAGATAAATTTGAGTTCATTTTTTGCCAAACACCATTTTCTGTAATTTNAGCAAATTTTAATGCTTTCTATTCAAGGACCATCATATTCTAAGATAAATTTCAGTTCATTTTTTCCAACCAAACACCATTTTCTGTAATTTTTTGCTTTGCAGATGTCTTGACTAATTCCCACGTCCATATTGTCCATTGACAGTTTCAAGTTGAGCTCATTAAATCTCAGAATTCTTCTCAAAAAGTCAGTTGGTGACAGGGTGTTGATTAAATTTGTTAAATGTAGAAGTAAATTGAATCAATTTTGGATTCTGCAACCTGCAATTGAGCTTAGAGAGCCCATTTTCATTTCTTTTCACTTTGTAGGAAAATATTTTCTGTTTCCTGCTTCACAGTAGATGTGGTTACCAAATGTTCAGGATGGCATCTCAAGTAGTCAAAAGGTGAATGTCCCTCTTTCTGTGTACACATATACATGTGTAAGAATATATTTTTTCTTGTGCACAGCTGCACATTTTTTTTGATATGGTTTTTTTATGTCTATGTTTTCCCTGGCTTATAAGTGGAAGAGGGAAAAGAAACACTATATGCCATGGGAAATGGATATCACCTACTTCTATTAGCAAATGCAAAGCAATTTTTATCACTGCCTTCTAAACAGCTCTTTTATTGCTTCTCAGTATTCTGTTCTGTCTAGTCCTGGGAAGGTGTGCCTTCATGTGTATGTTACAGAATTCCTCAGGGAAGGAGGACATGATCTATACCTAGGCCTTGAACTACCCGAGCTGAGGCCTCACTGAGGCCTTGGCTGAGGCCTGTGAAGCCTCTCACACAGTTAAAATTACTTGGTAAAGTTGTGGTGCAGTTGAAATTAAATGTTAAGGTGTCACAGCAAGATAATGGGGTTGTGAAGGTCACTGTATAGAGTTGTTAGTAAGCATGTGTTAGCTACCTTAAAAGTAAGTTCAACAATGTGTGTTTGCATTCTTCTCTCTGCTGTGTGCCAATGAAAAAGCTCCTGACTTTGTAAACTATATAGAAAAGTATATAAGCTGCCATTTTAGACGGAATAAAGGAGAAATGTAGTGGTGACCAAACTGGTTTTGATCTGCGTTGCTTCAACCCAACTCTCTTTCATAAATAGGGCAACCCTGGCTTTATATGTACTGTCATAGTCTTTGATAATAGCAGCTATTTCATTACCAAGAGTGCTCTGACATAATTTTTTGTTACATTGAAAATCCAAATAACCTGCAGAATTGGTTTGTGTTGCAAAATGATAGGTGGTGTGTAACTGTCACAGGCAAATTCTACAATCCTGTAATTTGTGTAGATAAGAGGACTTAATGCTCTTATTCTGACAAAAAAAGCACAGGTAAGAATGAGTTTAATACTTCAGTGTACTTGTATTTTCCTCTATCACATTTAAAATGTAGTAAAGGCTTCTATTTTTATTCCTATGAATGAAATTTTTCATGAATTGCACCAGAGGAAAGATTACCACCTACCAAGTGACGGTCACCTTTCTCTTAAGGTATTTTCAGTGTTCACATTAAAGCCAAGGCTTGAACTTTGCACATCTGGTGAAACTTAAGCAAGGAAAAAGCTAGACAAATCGAGTAACTGAAAGTTAGAGAGAGCTGGATCCTTATCTGGAAGTGATCACCAATTCCAGTGTAGCAGTTCCTTTGAAACTCCACATCTCTTCTTAAAAATGCACAGCTCTCTCCAAAGTTTGAGGTGTGGAATAGAAGTTTGGGGAAATTGTCTTCCATTCTGAACTCTGCTGTGATCTTAAAATATTGAAATTTTTCTTGATTTCCCTCAGTGACTCTGGGACGATGCTCAGTAATGCTTATTTCAGTTGCAGTATCCACAAGAGCCAGTGGGTCACCAGACATCTGTGGTCCCTAATCTGCTTATGTCAACCTAAATATATTTAGGATGCATCTGAAAGAAGGAGGCTTCTATTAAATTCTTAGAATTTTTTAAAAAAACATGGAAAACGTGACAGTAGCTAGGTATAAAATTTTTATATTAAGAGCATTTTTTTTGTTTGGAGCACAGTGCAAGCAGTACAGTGCAAATTACACTCTCAGCTCTCTCTGTGTATCTGCAGAAAATGTGTCTCTTGGTGCTCTTGTGTGCAGAACACTTTCAGTCCAAAACTGCATAACATGAAGAAACATACACTAGCAACCAGGATGAGGCTGCCAAAACTTGTGTTTTTCCAGAGCCTGGGCCTCCAAAAAGGATATATGTTTTTAATTAGCTGTGTGATGACAAGATTAAGAAGGCAGGCACTTCTTTTTACTTACCATAGTCCCACAGCTGTTTTGGGCAAAAGTATAAAACCTGGGGGTTTTTTGGGGGAAAAAAAGAAAAAAAGAGGGTAATAATTAGAATTGAATTCCTTTAGTTACAGCTAAATGGTACACCAGAATACTCAAGGCACGTTATTTGTGGGAATAAATTGATATAGATCCATTAAGTTAACTGAAGTTAAGGTAATTTAAACTTGCTGAGAATGTAACTCCTGTGGTGAAAAACATGAGGGAAGGCAAACACGGTTCTCGGTGATTCATTTCACTGAGGAAGGAATGATGCCTTTGATATGCAATGGGGCAAAACTGTGGCTATTTCCATGCCTACAAAATGCTCTGAAGTTCCATTTATTAGTGAGTTCCATTTAAGTTCCATATTCCATTATGGACTAGTCCTTTTACTGACTTTGGAGAAATAATCTTGGTTTGTAACAGTTCCACATAATATGTAAAGAACTTGGGGATCACTGAATGAAAAGTGATATGGAGAGACAGATGATTTCACTTTCATATAAATATTGATATCATGTCAGTTGCTTGTTCTTACATGTCAGACTTTAGAAACAGGAATATCCTCTGTCATTAAGCTATGTAACAGTTCTAGCTCTATTTCCCCCAGGTAACTTTGGGTGGCTCTTTGAAACACCTGATTCTTTGCTGGCTACACTGAAGTTCAGTTTCTGAATCCTACTGCTCTGCGTGTACCCTTTTTACTTTCTCTGTGCTGGGAAACTGTTGTAAATTATTTTCTTTGGCTGGGTCAGGAAGTATTTTTCCATTTGGCTACTCTTTATTCCTGCTTTTCATTTGCAGAGTAATTTCATAGTTAGACACTAGGCAGCTGGTCTTCTAATGTGTGGACTGGCTTAGCAAATAATTTTATTATGTCTACAGTGCACCAGGTTGCATTATAAAGTTTCAGACAAGGCTATCTCCTTCCTTTCTCATTCATAGCTTTTAGCTATGCCTTTGCAATTAAATGGGGTAGCTGATTCTCTGCACATCTTGAGAGATACAATGAGGAATAGCCTCTTTGGGTTCTGAGGTTGTTGTTTCAAGATTAGTTTAAGCCAATCTAATTGCAGGCAGCTCCTGTTGACCCACATTGTCAGTGCTTCTCTTCCTCCCCAGTAATATTTTCAGCTGAATCAGGTTCTTGGCGTGGTTATGTGGGTGTGCCAGTGGCAGAAAATGGGAGAAGTAGGAGGGAGAGAGGGAACAGGAGGGAGGAGGAAATGCCTGGCCAAGCCAGGGCCAGAATGGTGCCCTCCCCACTCTGAGTGCAGACTCACCAGGGGGATCAGTGGAGTTTTGTTGCTTTTGTGCAGGTGACCTTCAGCAGTACTTCCATCTCCCATCCTCCAGTAGCATGTTATACATCAATGGCAGTGTTTGTTCTACTTGTTCAGATCTGGAATCGTGCAAGATTCTGTAAGATTTGAAAGGTGCGCTAAGGCAAAGGACATGAGTAGAGGTTCTTATGATTTCCATGTTTGTGCTGAAGACAGATTAAGGTGTTTGAGGTACAGCAGGCAATTTTTGTCAAGTAGTATAGCAAATACATTCGTGATACTAAATACAAGACAAAATAGTCATTATTGTATTTCATGGCAAACTTTGCTTTGATTTTAGAAAGGCCAGCCCTAGCATCTGCTTTTCTCAGTGGCAGAGCTATTTCAACAAGATAGTCATTTAGATTAAACAAATAAGCTTTAATTCTGTTAAACAGATCCCAAACTCTGAGGCACACAGATACACCCGTCACACGTAAAGGAGCCAATTCCAATCTCCTCAGCATCAAATAAAACATTTTAGGGACGTATTCAGAGAAATCCTGCTNCCTCCTCAGCATCAAAAAGAAAATATTTTAGGGACGTATTCAGAGAAATCCTGCTCCCAGTCTTAGAGCCAATAGGAAACTTGTCAATTTTTGATTTTGATTTATTTTCCACTTTATGAATGCCTCCTGATGACCCACTTGAAAGGATCCTTGCTAAATATTTATGGGCAATGCTGGAGGTGAAAATGGAATCTGGCTTTTCTTTCTATCTTTGTCTTCAGTACGACTCCCATAACTGCATACATTTCTGAGCTGTCTTTTAGTATAGGATTTGGGCAATATGTATATAATTACTTTTAGAAGAATGTCCCTTTCTTGCATATGTAATCTCAGTAAAATAAAATTTCCACTAATAAGAGCCAGAAAACAATTACAATAGCAGTCTGTTTGCAAAGCATATCAAAGAGACAAATTGTGACTTAGTGAGGCTGATAATAGTGGAAAACATTTGGCTACAGTGTAAGACAGGAGATTATGAGAAGCTGTTGCCATTTAGAAAAATATTCCCTTTCTGGTTTTTACATGAAAGAGCTGTAAGTAATCAGTAGCTCTAAAAATGGGTCTTTGTGTAGTTCTTTGTCAAGGTGGTTCACTTGCATTGCTGCTGTACCTGTTCACTGTAGGTCTGTGGATACCCTTTCTGTAGCACCATTAGCAAAGCATGCTTAACCCAATTAATTTAATCTATTTCCATCTGGAAAGTAAGTAGATAGTGTGTAGAGGGAATGAACTTCTATCAGGGCATAATTGAGAAATGCCTAGCCATTTCCTCTGTCTGTAATTCTATCACAAATTTGAACAGACTGGTTTTGCTTTTTGTGCTAATAGAGACAAGAAGTAGTTGTCCCTATGGGTTTGAGAAGTGCTCTAGGATGTATGGTTGATGCATGTATGTCAGAGCATGTTCTGTTTGTCAGGACCTGTTTCACAGTGCTGTTTGTCTGGTTGTACCTTGGGGAAGGCCAGGTGCCCAGGCTGAAGTTACACAGCCAGCTCCCCTTGGTGTAGCTCTGTAGTATTGTTGCAAGGCACAGTCCTACACTCCATGCACTGTCTCTGTCACTGCCAGCTGCTCACCCTGTTCCTCCTGTGCTCTGGGTGATCTTGGTGTGAACATAGAGCAAGGGACCTCATCCAGGCTGAGAACCAACCAATCCTGCTTAGTCAGTCTGTGGCTGAATCAGGCTCCTGCTCCAGCCACCTTACGGTGGTGTGGTCATTATTGTCACCCCAAGGTAGGAGCAAAGAACTGGGAACAGATGGTGAGGCCACATTCTGCATGACAGCTTATAATGGTGTTTAAGATAACTTTATTATCAACTTCCTAATGATTACTTTTCCTTAAATACTAACCATGTTGAGTATTCTGTCCTTTTGCTTCTATCTCACAAAAACCTTTTATTATCTTTGTGTTAATGTGCATTTAATTAAAAATAACAGTGATGCAGGTGATTGCTATGAAAGTTTCCAATGAGAGTGGATATATGATCTGTTTCACTGGAGTCATACGTTTCCTTCATACTCTTTTCTTGCACTAGTGAGATTTGATTTCTTCTGATGCTTAAATTAACACATTCAGATGGGTCTATCGCTTCCTCCCCGTCCTCATGCCTCATTTGTTGGGGTTTTTTTTAATTCCACTGAGGCAGTTTATATGTTTATTCAGTGGTTCTATCTAAAGTTACTGAATTTTTCCTTTCTGAGTTCCAGTGCTCCGTTGTGAGTCCCAGAAAGGAAGCAGGGATGGGCTGCCTCTCTTCGGAACATACTGATGGGTTTTTAGTGCATTTTTCCCTGAGTGCCTTCCCTGTGATTCCATACAGAACTCTCCAGAATTCAGCTGAAAAACAATTTCATATTTCCTTGCATTTCTCTGCCAGCACTACCCTGGACTCTGACTAATGCTAACCAGTGTAATTATCTGTGACTTTCCTCCTAAGCTTTCCATTTCCACTCAGGCCACAGAACGGTGTTCTCCAATCCACAGCAATTACCAGTGTGATATATGAGACAGCTGGAAGAGGGTATTGAGGATAAAAAAATGAGATGGTAAACAACAGCCTCTGCTAAGCCAAATGCATAGCAAGTCTCAACTTACTCTCTCCAAAACTGCCACTAAAATCACTGAGGATTTTGCTTGCATGTCCTATGCTTTGATCTTTATTCTTTAGTTATTAATTCTGTGTTTCAACTGGGCTCAACTCTGCTTAGATATTTGAAACACAGAGCTCTGAGTTGTCTTTGCTCCTTTGCACATGACAACCAAGGCCAGCCTGGGTTTTTCCCCAACAGATGGAAACAAAGTCCACATTTATATAAAGATGTGTGGAGAGCCATGTGAAGGGTCTTGTGTGAATATCTCCTAAAATAACCTCCACACTTGATAACTGGGGATATAATATAGAAGGGGTGGTGGATTTCTGCTGAGGCCTCAGGAAAACATGGTTTTGCACTTTTAAAGAAGGGGGTCAAGAATCTGGATAGTTGAAGTCTCATGATACTGTGTTTGCTGGATGCCAAAGTTATTTGAGAGCATCTCCTTCAGGTCCCCTTCAGCTCCAGCCATTTCTAGCAAGGGATGCACAGACCCACAGGATTAATTACCAATCACAGATAGTCAGTACTCCTCCTTGCTTCCATTTGTGCTGAATTTCACAATTTTTCTTGTCTATTTAATGGAAATACGTAACAGAGGTTTCTCAGTTTCTTTTGTTGGTCTCTCACCTTTGCCCTTGCTGTTACCTTCTCATGAGGAGTCCACAGGTGGAAGGCAACACAGCTGAAGCAAACAGGCATATTTTCTGAAGAGGTTGTGCATATACTGCATGTGCCAAACAGATGGGGTATAGAATTTGCTGATTTTATAGAAATACTGGAATTATCAGGTATGCACATGGAAAGAACAGTAGCAAATCATGGAGAAAACAAGTAATGCAAAGATTGTTGTGTATTGAAATAAATATGATTTGCATCATTATTATTAATTGGATATTTCTGTTGCTATCAGAAATACAAAAAAAGAGATGTGGGAGAAGTTATATATTGAACAGTAAAGTGTGTGGTTTTCTTTTTTTTTTTTAATTTCTCATGCAAAGCTTTACATTTTGATCCTATTTTTGGTTTCTTTTACCTTTTTTATTGTATTGAAATGGATAGGGTTGCACTCTTTTAATCGTTACTAATCCCTTAATTAAGCAACCTCATACTCAATTTAGCTGCATATCTTCTTGATCCAGGAGTACAAATATGCCACTGAAAAATAAGTTCTCTGTAGTTTTGGCTGTTGAAGTAAGAGCATGACTTTCAGAATTGTTAGGGATGCTCTGTTATTATCTTAAAAAACCTTAGAAGAAAAAAATGCAATAAAAACTCCATGTTGTTAAGAAAGATACATTTTAAAAAACCCGAATCCTAAAATATTTTTTGGAGTAATTTGTGGAAAGACCTGAAGCTGTTTGAAATTCTCCAAATAAATGACAGTGGTGTCACAAAATTAGAAAAAAAACCCCATCTGTTTTGCAGTACATTTTTGGGTTTTGATTTTGCCATTTAAATTGCAAAAATAAATGGTATCTAGTATCAATGGCATTATTTTATATAATGTCCCAAAACATGAATATATACATGACAGAAATGATCTTTTTGTATTTCTGTTCTCAATTCCATTTAAAACAATTAAAAAAAAATAAATTTAGACCTCTTAGATTTTTATGCAAAATACAGGTTCCATTTCTTCAGTGTTTTTAATTTGAATTTGATTATCCCCCCTAAGTCTGCAAGTAATAGCTGCTACAAGAGTGTCTGCCAGTTTGGATTACCTTCTAAACTCTGCTGCAACAGAATCAAGTTTTTGGGAAACATTTAGGAAAATGATGAGTGGTTTCTATGGGCTTAAACTGTGACCCACTGTGATCATCCACTTAAACAGCTCCTTTATTAGTGTCTCAGTGCCATCAGTCACCTTTGTGATTCAAGGGAGATTTGAGGATGCTTGCAGCGAGGTCAAGTGATACAGGATACAAAAAATATTGATGCTTTAAGCTCTTTAGCCCAGCCCCGTGTGCAGACAGCAGTGAGTATACCACCTTTAATGCTGTAAATGTGCCCCCAGCCTCAGTGGAGAAGGATGTTACTCGAGAGCTGGTGACGGAGAGAACACAAACAAGCTGTTGAATGAGGCTCTGGAATTGGAGGGTACCTATTCCCAGATTTCCAGGAGGATACTGATTGGGATTGCCTGCAGAAACAGGACGATTGCACGACATTTAGTCATCTTCTGAAAGTTGTTTTGCAAATGTTAAACCTCGGAACCAAAATTCTGCTGCCTCATTTGTGGTGTAAGGAATTAAGTGTTAGTGAGCTGCAAAAAACATCTACTGCTCAGAGACAGTATCAGAGTGTAACAGCAATCAAATGGAATTCTGTGTTTAATGGCTTTGGAGAGACAAAGGACCTACTGTGTTACAGTCCTAGTTTAGACCTATGTTTAAGTTCCAGTTTTTAGCACCTTGTGAGTTAGAAAAATGTTGTCAGTTCCATTGAAGCTGAGGGTAGCTTTTGTGGGTTTTACGTGGAATTAATAGGGCACAGAAAGTCAGGATATGCAACATTCTGCTCTTCATTTTATTCCATGAGGAAATAAGAGTTTCTGCAAAGAAATAAGAAAATAAAAATTAATGCTANATCAATCAGTTAACCCTTACTTTTTCTTGAATCATGTCCACTAATGCCTGATTTAGACTTCTGATTTTTATTTATTTATTTCCATGCTGAAAAGGTTATCCTGTTGCATTGTAAACAACCACTGAACCTTCAGAAGAGATTTCTCATCTGGGCTGCTTTGCTGGTGAGTTGCTTGAAGCCTGATGCTATAAAGATAATGGAATTAGGAGACCTAGCAGGCCTCATTATTTTTAATTACTATTGCTGCTGCTCACACACTACATGTAATTCAGTAAAGCTGGAGTGGAGCGAGGAGGGGGCCCAACAACTCTGCATTTCAAAATGGGCCATCAGAGGCGGCGGTTGTCAAATCTTTCTGTGAATTATGTGTTTTTCAGATGTATCATTCTAATAATATTCTGAACAAATCTCAGAAATTCAATAAAGCAAAGAAGAAAAGGGAATGTGGGCCTTAAATAGGTCAAAATCTAAGTACCTTCAGCTTGCTTTTTGGTTCATTTATCAAACCAAATCAATTGCTATTATTAGCCTATTATCATCATCCTTGCAGTGAGCTGGCTACATTTTAATCGATATTTCTAATTAAATTACATCAAATGCAGTTTTAAATTGTAGCAACCTAGCTTCACGTAGGCTAAATTTATATGCATATCTTTATCCATTCTTTTCATTCTCTCTTTATTAATGAGGTATTTCTTTACAAATAAGCAATAAGCAGCTGTGTTGAAACAGCCATACATCAGAGTTGGTAGTGGACCACCTGCCATGCTGAAATGCTATTTGTCTTTTATTTGTATGGACTGTATGCTTTAAATAGCTCTGAAACTGCCATTGAATTTTCCGGTCACAACTCAGAGGGACTGAGGACCAGTGCTCTGGGCCATGGTTTTCACTGGCTCCTTTTTGGCTTGTAAACTAACCATTCATGGACATGGATACAAATAGCACAAATAACATTCCTTGGTAGTTGCTTTTCATCCTGCAAGTATCTGCCCTGCTCCTCCAGCTACCCAGCTGCGTGTGCCTCAGTGTTCTGACTCCCCTTGGTTTGCTATTGCTGCTTTGTGAGTGCAGTGCCTAAAGCAAAAGTAGAGTTAGCCTTGCTTTCGTGTCTTGCAGTGCCCAGAGCAGGAATTTTACAGCTTTTGAGAGGGCCACAAAAATGCATTTACTTAATTTGTTGGGGTATTTTTTTATTGTGGCTATCCATTAGAAGGCTCTGCAGATTGTCCTCTCCTTCCCTCCCATTAATACAAATACAGTAACCGTGCTATGGTTGAGAATAATTGTTTTGCCTTCCTGCAGGGATTTAGACACTAGTTAATCATGCAATAGCAGTTTCCATAAGATTTACTTTCCAGGATGATAATGTGGTTCTAGTTCAAGCATTCAATATCTGTGTGTCTGTGCTAGTTTACAGCAGCAAGGGAAGTCTTGCCTTCATGATGTTTTTCACAAACACGTGTGTGTGTTGGTGGGTGTTTACACACTTATTTATGCAGGGGAATGTTTGTGTATAGAAATCAGAAGCCTTTCCTTGGTGTCCATTGAAGAGTTACTGGGAGAAGTCTAATCCTGTTGCCAGTGTATGGAAGTCAATCTGAACAATGCACATTCAGTGCTACATCTTTCCAAATAATTCTGTTGTAGTTTGATTGATGTGACTCTAAGGCCATGGTTTTGTACTTAAATATAATTCTAATCCTTAACTCTTTTACTTATGTAGTGTAGCTAGTCATCTAAACATTCCTCTTAGCCACAAATGTATAAACTCAGAACAGCCTAACTTTCCTTGGCTCTGGTCTCCTGCTGACACTTGTGCCTGCCATTTCTTAAATATGCAGTTTCTGGTTTTTTCACCTGACAGGCTATTTTTTGTCAGTTTTGATTTTCATATTTCCTTAAACGTATACTCTGAAGGCAGACGCAGTTTTCAGTAATACTCTATCATAAGAAAGCTTGAAAACATAAAACCAAAGTGACCATTACCCTAATGGGAACTAAAATGCAAGTAAATATATCACAATGTTCTTTTGATTACTTCTATGCCAGTCATATGTGTGGTCTGTATACGTGTGTAGAGTGCAAAGGAGAAAGTAGTTTTAGAACTGAAATATGCAGAATCTCTAAATGTTTCAAGACACATACAATTTCTTCTTCACAAAGTTTCTCCATTCTCTTTCTTCTTAGGATGATGTACAATCTAACACACCCACAGCCTAAATTAGACAGGTCTCAAGAAGGAAAATATATGGAAATATATTTGAAGGCACCTGTTCCTGTGCCTCCTACAACCTCATTTTTTTGGAATGTTTTAAAGGATTTATTAAGTTCCTAAGAATGCTTTCCTGTGTGGTATAAAACATTCCTTGCAATATTAACTTCTCCAGTGTCTACAGCTACTCTGCTATCACAGTTCTTTCAGGTGTTTGTTAAGGACTGGTTCCTGTGATAAGAATTTTAGTGTTGTATGTATTTTAGGGTACTTTCCTCATCCATAGACATGAAATACAGCACTTTCTCCTGTGGTTATGCACTGTAATTTAGAAAATTATACTTGTGCCTGAGTTAATCTTAGCACTCAATACTCTAAAACAGAATAATCAAGAGTGCTAAGTGAAACACTTTGCCTGTAAAAGCTGATTCATGATTTTGTCTAAGCTGTTTTAACACCTATTTTGCATATTCCCAACATAGTCCTTATACTGTCCAGTATATTTTAACTGAGCTGTTGCTGATATATTGTATACACATCAAAACTGATCAAAAGGCATCAAAATCCTCCCAGAATATTGGGGGAGGAGAGGGAGGAGGGCTCTGTGAGGATGGAGAGAATATATTCTGAGTTCTTAAAGACATAATGAGTTCCAGGGTGCTCAAACCTAGCCTTTTAGTCCTGATTTCAATTGTTGCATACACATGCACTCCCTCCCTCTCATTTCTGCCTTTATTCTGCTGATGGGATGTGAGGTGACTTCTGTGATAGAGGAAACCTGTGAGGCTTCTGATAAATGTAAAAACAGAGTCTTCTCTGTAGTGATAGCCTAGGACAGTAGCACATCACTTGTAGGTCAAAAAAAGTGTTTTCCCACTAGTAGCTGGTGCTTTCTGCAATAGCTGATCCCTCTGACTCTTGGAGTTGGTGGTGTTTTCTGCAATAGCTGTTTTCAGCTGATCCCTCTGACTCTTGGCTCTCCATCAGGGGCTTCCTTAGGACATGTCATCCAGGTGTCTGAATCAAATAGAGTCAACACAAAAAACAGTTTTGCTCACTGAGCAAAATTTTTTGTAAGTATTGCAGCTGTGCAAAATAAATACTTGAAGGTTTTTTTTAATTTAATTTTTTATTTTACAGATCTTAAAACTCATTCAGAAGAAGAGTTAATAAAACTTTTACTGACTGATGTACTTACAAAGAAGTCACGGCACTGGGCAGATGTGGCAGTGAGGACAGCAAAATCAGCACCTTTGAAGTATAGGCTGGGCATAGGACAAAAGGCAAATGGTGAATCAATCTTTGTCCAGTTAACATGTGCTAAAACTGGTGGCCTGCTGATGTACTTGTCACAGTATTCAAGACTAGATGTGTCATCAGCTGTCTTGCACTTCACAGTGCACAGACATGCTCCTGTGAGCACAACTGAAATCCTGCATTTGTAAGGAAGGCTGGTGATATGGAATATGGACATCATTTACAGGGTGAAGGGAGGAGTAGGGAGAGTAATTAAAATTTTAGTACTTCATGTGATGCATCTTTCTGGGAAATAGCCACACAGTGGCTTCTGCAGCGTCCCCATTCATATCACAGCTGAATAGAATCATGGCAAGGTGATGTTTTATAAAATTTCATTCTGTATTGTGAACAGAAAAAAATACTAGAAAAGAGTAGTGACAAAAAAAAATGTCAGTCAGAGAAAGGATGTTCAGTGCATGACAATTTTCCCATTCCTTTGCTTCTGCATTTTTCCCTTCCAGCCTTTCAGATGCTGAGGTGATTTTAGGTGCATCTTTATTTCAGAAGCAATTTAAATACAAATTTGCATGTTTATTTGTGGCTCGGGTTAATTAAAGGTGAATATTTTTGGAGGGATTAAGGGGTACAGGCAGTTTCCATGGGATGAACCTCAAAAAGATATCAGTGGTTTATCTATCCATACACATGAGTGTGTGTGTGCATATCAGGTATGGTACTTAAACATCTATTACAGCAAACAGCACCCTGGGGACCTGGGTAATAGATCATTTTAATGTATGAATAGGTTACATCCCTAACTACTAGTTGGGAAGGGTTATTTCTTATGGGAAGGGGGCTAAAGTAAATGGCTCAGAAAATTTATAGTGTTGCAATTCAACAAAAATATTGATTAGAAGATGAGGAACTCCATTTTTATAAACTTAATCAACACTGATTGTTTGATTTCAGCTAGTAGGCTGTCAGAGAGAAATAAGAGCTTTGATCCTGGGGTGGTGCAGGGGAGGAAAGGAGCTGGCAATATTCTAGGGAAAAAAAGCACCAAAAAAAACCCCCAAATCCAAAAGCACTCATGTTACTTTCCAGAAGATTCAAACACTAAATATTTAAAAGGGGATAGAAACAGCCTAGGTTTTGTTTTGTTTGCACTGTCGTATATTTCCCTGATTGGAAATTCTATTTCAACGAGCAACTGCTGTATTTATTGGCTTATATTTTATTTTGCTAATATTCTGCTGGTGTCCTGTATTTCCATAGTAATCATGTAATAATCCGTTCCACAAAATACTGGGTTGCCAAGATCCACTTAGAGCCGTGAGTGCTGTGGCCAAAGGTCAGTGCTGGGGGAGCTCTGCTCCTCAGTGTGCAGGTGCCACTTGTGTCACAGCCATTAAGCATGAAACTAAAATCAATTTCACTGCATCTTTGCAAGCTGGCAAACGTAGGAGTCACCTCAGCAGAAAAATAAAAAGACCCAACTGGCACATATAGTGTGCCTTTATAAAGAGCTGGGCAGGATCTGAAAGAAGTTTTGAATAGCCTGTAACTGGTTGTGTCTCCAGAACTCACTGTTGTTTTGTCTCTGCTGACACCATTCAGCTCTTCTCTGCTGCGTTTTTATTCTGTGTTTGAAGTGCCTTGCCAACAGCAGTTTGATGAATTTGCTTAATGCAGTGAGGTTTACAGTGGTATCAGAAAGTGTCTCAAAGCGTGGGCTTCTGATCTTGGATTTAAAATTACAAAGTGTGGCTCCTCCTCAGTACACGATCCACTACGACTGTATGCTTTCACTGCCATGCTAGACCTGCTCTACCTCCTTGTTGAAAAATTGACTTTGCTTCCCTCACTGGTGTCAGAGAGAAGACAAACTTTTAAAAAGCTTTTCCTCCTGAACTTGAGATGATTTATGAGGAAGATGACAATGCCTTTCAGGTAATTTAGTGAAAGAGCACCCAATTAATCGATGTATCAATTTTGAAAAATTGGTTGAATACCAATCATTTGCCATAACAGTCTTGGTTACTTTAAAGTCAGAGTCTAATTCCTGGTGAATTTAACATAGGGAATAAAAATCCTAAACCTGTCTGGCCCTTGGGTACAGTTTAAATTACTATTTAACTTGCGTTTGGTTCTTTATATGAATTAGTTTTTATTTTTTCTTCAGCAAATTGTATCCTTATTGCTTCCGTTCATCAGTGATTTACAAGCACAGTGGTACAAGGTTCTGAATTACCCATGAACGGCTCAACCTCCCAGGATTCTCTCCCACATGTCATAAGTACTCATCTTTTACCTGAGAGCCTCACGCTTCATCCCCAGGCTGAAGGCTTCCTGCCTTGGCACAGCTATCTGGGGCAAGAAGGAAGCTGGAATTTTGCCTGGAGGTGCTCTCCCTTTAAAATAGCCCTTGGAGTGTGGAGTGCTCCCTGGCTCCAAAGAGCAGTGAGGAGCTGCTGCTGAGGTGCATGCTGTAGGACAAGGGCTGCCCAGGATATCTCTCACCCACCCTGCTTGCCAGGAAAGCTTTTCCCTGCTCTCACGGGGTTTCTTGGTTATGGGGTAATGCCAGGGCTGCCCTATTTATAAAAGAGAGTTTGGTCAAAGCAAACACAGGTCCAACCAATTTGGCCACCACTACGTTTCTCCTTTATTACATCTAAAATGGCAGCTTATATACATTTCTATATAGTTTACAAAATGGATAGCTCTTTCATTGGCACACAGCAGAGAGAAGGATGCAAACACACATTGTTGAACTTACTTTTAAGGTAGCTAACACATGCTTACTAACAACTCCACACAGTGATCTTCAAAACCCCATTATCTTTCCCAGACACCTTAACATCTAATTTCTAACTGCGCCACAACTCCACTAAGTAATTTCAACTGCGTCAAAGGCTTGAAGGCCTCAGGTCAGGCCTCGGCAAGGCCTCGGCAAGGCCTCAGCTCGGGTAGTTCAAGGCCTAGGTATACATCATGTCCTCCTTCCCTGAGGAATTCTGTAACAATGGGGTCACTGCTAGATCACTTCAGTTTCTGTTTCCTTCAAACTTCTCTTGGGCAAGATGACCGCTACCGAGTGCTTTTAATTTGACATTTTCTTTAGGAGCTATCAACATCCCTGGAAATAACATCTGTCAGGGAGGTGGCAAGCTGGGAATTGGGTGCCTGCCCAGCCATAGCATAACAAGGCCGGAGGGCACAATTGACTGGAGTGAACAAGGAAATTTCTGAGCCATTGATCCACAAGCCCACATAATGTGTGAAATTGGAAATGTAGCCTGTCAGAAGAAGCTAGCCATATTTTTTTAGATTATCTTAAAAAAACCCAGTATGCTTAACCGTTGCTCAGTAGAAAACAGACTTTGTTTCTTTCCTCTGAAGACGGTTTTGAGGGGGGTTTTTGTTGTTGTTGTTTGGGGGATTGATTTTTTTGGTGGAGTTTTTTTGTCGTTTTTTTTTGTTTTTCTAAATTAGTTTCTACTGGTAATGATTATATGATTTCCTTTTAAAATCATTTTGGTAGACCAGCTTCTCTTTTGTGTCACATAGCTTTGTGTGAGCATATATATACATACATATTTGTTTACATAAATGGTTCAAAGGCCAGCACTAAGAAGCATTTTGCATTATATTTCTGGATGGTACAACCAAGGACCTGGCAGGACAAGAAAGAGTGCTGAGATCTATTTAACGTGCAGTGTCACCAAGATAAATGAATGTGTAACTGCATCCTTAGGAGAAATCTAATCTCTTCCTACTTACTTTCTTACCTATGCTTGCAAGTATCTCTTGGCTTCAGTGGAATTATTTATGATCAGCATGCATGTGAAACCATCCTAGAGGCTGTCACATGTTACTCTTTTGTCAGTTTTCCCTCTTTTTGGAGGGTTGCTACTGCCTCAAATCTGTAATTCCTAAAAGAGGTTTCCTAGTGGCTGTGAAAAGTTTGTTGGAATCCGCAGCGTGCCTGCTCAAAGTAATTTCTCATTTTATGAATGGATTTTTCTGTCCCATTTGCCAAAAGAATATATGAAATAAGGTGTCTAGGCTGGGACAGCACCTTTCAGTACAGTGACCCTCTTGTGTAGTCCATCCACCCCTCCCGAGCAGTAGCAATTACCTCCTGCATGAAGCTGATTGTTTTATTAGGTATGAAGAGAACATCAGCTGTCCAGAAACTGGAATATTGCCATCTCTTCTTCTGGAGAAAGAGAAGTGAATGCTGTTTGGGCATTGACTGCATTTTAATGTTTGCAAACCTCTTCAAGTTTGGGAGATTATCTTTTGTGCCATGTGCCAGTCTTCTTCCAAAGCCCTTCAATGTACAAAATTCAGCAATTTTATTCCTTCTCAGCATAAAATTAAAGTGATGAACCCTACCTATAATTTTTTTTTAAGTTATACACAATTTGAGAAATGTTTCTACATTGTAGATATGAAATAAATGTGAACCAATGTTTCACAAACTACTACTGAGTAACATCTCTCTCTTAAGGAAAAACCTCCCTTCATCTTTACTACATGTTTATAGTGTCAGCAATGCAATTGCACAGGATTTTTAAAATGAAAGCTTTTCCATGACCCTCACTAAAGAGTAAGCAGGTCATTCCTGTAGGGCTATCTTCCTTCTATACTGATTTGAGAACAAAGTACAGTGAAAGGCCTTCCATTAGTCCCTGAGATGAGAAACAAACTAGAGTTCTGTTTTGGGGTGGCTTTATGATGCTTGTATCTTCAGTTGTCTGTTCTGCTTATGTTGGATATTAAGTTTTGTATTTTTAAGATTGGTTCTGAGAGCAAATGGGGAGAGAAGAAGCGCAAGAGTTTGTTATTAGAAACTGTTCTTGCGTCTCCGCATCTTTTTCTGGGATTGTGTTGTCTGCAGCATGGACAGACAGTGGGAAAGAGCTCTGTTTTGGGGTTTTTAAGCTAGCTGAGGCAGAGAAGTTCCTTGGATTGTGTTTTTTTTTTTCTTTTTGGAACTGTTTAAACTTGCTTTGGACTGAAAGTTGAGAAAAATATCCGGAACTCACACCTGTGGCTTACCGGGGCTTGGGCCGTGGCATTTTCCAGCCCAGGAGGGGCTGATAAGAGACTGTGCCAGCCAAGCTACCTTCTGCCACAAGGACTTTCTGAATTTGCCATCTCTTCAGAGCAGTGAGAGGTTTTATTGTTTAATATTATTTATTTTTATGCTTGTGAATACCTTGCTTGTTAAATAAACAGTTTTTTCCTACTTTTCCCCAAGGAAATATTTTCCTGAGCCATTTGGGGGAGGGGCCGCTTGAATTTGCTTTCTAGAGGGGACCCCATTTGGAAGTTTCTTCCCAAATTTGCCCTAAACCAGGACAAGTTCTAAGTCACCTGGTGGTTTAAAGAGTTGGCCAACGTAAAAGGAAACTGATGAACTGTGCTGCTATTTTGGTAAGAATTAAAAAGTGAATCAGAACATAAATGTATATGGCTTTTCCTACCATCTCTTATGAGTTGCCTTACTTTTGGTTGCTGAGGGTAAAGGTTTTTTAACTGGTGGTCCTGAAAAAAATCTGTATTCTTGACAGAAAACTAATCAAGTAGAAAAATCTAGAAAGTGATGACCTAATGTCCCACTTTATTGCTTATCCACAGCACATTAAAACCAGTTTCACAGGAATTAGTTCAATCCAATTTGCATCTAAAGTTTGCTCTGAAGAGCAAATATTACTGTTTAATTGAAGTTAGTAAATTTGTTAAAAAAAGAGAAGAAAAATGTCAGTGAGATAGCCTCTAAACATGCTTATTCATTCAGATAGTGAACTTCTAATATATATTAAATTAAAGATAAATAATAAGAGAAAGAACCTTTGGTGAGAAAAGTTTTGACATTTCCTTCATTGTGTACCAGCAGTACTCATAGTCTTTAAGCCATGGAGGAAGAAAAGCTGTGCTTCCAAACATAAAGATATTTACTGCATTTATAATCTAGATAGAAAATTAACAAGGCACCAATAGAGTTCCTTGTAATTTTATTTAAACTTTATCTTCTTTTTTTATATATGCAGCCAAGCTGAAGCTTATTTGTGCACATCTCTAGCCCATAGTCTTCAGTGCTTCTATAAATATGAATTTTTATACTGTCTCAATGTTTCCAGTATTGGTGGTTCACATAGCAAGTTATGTTCTTCACAAATTACACAATTTTTGTTATTAGCTTCATATAAATAAGTAGATTCTGCTGGATTTTAAAATGTTCAGTTTTGCTTGAGAACTAAAGCGGTAATAGTAATTTCCATTATTTATCCCTTTTCCAATATCAGACATTTTGCAGATGCAGAGCAGAACTGCTCCTTGCCTCAAGTACTTTATAACTTAGGCTACTTTATTTTCAGTTTTAAGCTTCTCAGAAAATATTGAAGTAATTTTTCCAAAATAAAACATTTCAAACTTGTTTCACAAATTCAGCTAAAGACTTTCTCAGAGAACTTACTCTCAGAGCTAGCTGAGTTCTGATTGTAAGATTATTTCTAGTATAAGTTCAAACAAAAATGGCGATGCACAGGGGGGCCATGTGCAGGTTTTGTCTGGTTTTCTTGTTGTTAGCATATTATTCATTGGCATAGCACTTTTATTTAGGTGGTCAACAGGGCCTTTTTGATGCTTTTATACATATATATTTATGGTTTCATTAGCATAACCCATGAGTTTCCTCTTTGAAGGACAGAGAGTCAAATTCCAACAGCCTTACAAGAAGACCATGTAATATATGTCAGATAGAAGAGGGAGGTATGTGGACCCTGGCTAAGATATTCATTTGTTGTTGTTGAAATGATTCATCATTCTGTCTGATCTTGCCCTCTTAGGGTCTATGTCATTAATGAACATTGGCATGACACAAAATCAAAACTAATTTCATTTTGCAAGGGACACCCCCAGCTGTGACTCTTGCTGTAAATATGATCATGTTGTTTTTCTGTCACCGTGATGAGTAGATGTGTGTAATGTTAATAAGATAGCCTTTCTAGCAGTGATAGGGGACAAAGAGTTCAAACTATATTGTGTAAAGCTTGCAGTTTATACCAATGGGCCAATAGCTATCCATCATATCAAGATAGTTCACAAATCAGGTGGAGTGTTCTTTGCTTAATTTGAAACTGTTGGATTAGGTATTTAAAAACCTAAAATCAATATTATGAATCATGAAGGAAGCCTACTATAAAGCTTTTCTACACCAGAGTAGGAGGACAGCTCTGGAACTAAAATAATGATTTATCAGTTCCCTTCAGTTATTTTTTTCAGTACTTTTGTAAAAGAAAGACAGAGTGCTCTAGGATTACTGTGTGTCACAATGGCAACACAAGCAACTGAAAGGTTTAAAGAGAAAGATATATCCCCTTTGATAAAATCATCATTGAAATGTGATGAAGGGAATTTATCCTTCAGTTCTTGAGGTAGTTTATGAATTTCTGAAATCTCCTATCATCAATGGGTGAATTACTTTATTATAGTATTGAGAGGGACAGAAAGTTAAAAATGAGCAGCCTCTGCCCTGATCCCACAGTCATAACTGGCCGCCAGCTTTTCTTCTTTTCAGTGATTCATCTACATGGGCCAGACTTGCTTTTTCTGTGCAAAACTTGCTCTTACATGCTGCATGACAGTTGTGTTAGCATTAAGCACTTCAGATAGTCCAATAAAATCCAAATCTCCCTGTTCTTCCACTGATGCTTTTTGAGGACTAGTCTTGAACTCAAACCTAAATTGGGCTGCTTGGATTATTCTCTAATGGAAGCAGATCCATTTTGGCTGCTTTATTTTCTTGGCTATGATGACTTTATTGATTCTATGTAGTATTATTTATGGTTCATTTTGGGATTTTCTGGTTTATTATCTGTACTTCTGACCCTAATATGGAATGGTTCAGCACATTAATAGGTCACCTGACAGACAGAAAACACACACACAAACAGGCAAGTAAAAACTCCAACAAACAAACAAGCAAGGAAACAAACTTAAAAACAAACCCAAGAAAACCACCACATCAAAAAAACCTACAAACAAACAACCCCCCAAACCCCCCAAAAAACACCCAATATCAGCTCAACAGCATCAAAGCCCCGAATTTTTCCTCTTCAATAAATTAGTCACCTTTGTGTTCCATTGTTGTGCTCCTTCTCATTTGCAGTTTGTGGCTGAAATGAACTGCTGGAAGCAATTGTTTCTGTTCATTCCCTGATTGCCACATTTCCATTCTTTCTCTCTGTTTTACCACTGCCAAAGGTTTGATTTCTAAACCTTTGTAACCATTATCAAAAATGAAAGGGCATAATTTTGACAGGTCAATATTAACTATTTCAATTCCAACCCCTTCTTGTTTTCAGGTTATTGCTGCAAACAAAACTAGCATTAATCTCAACACTCTATAAAAAAGAAAAGAATAATTCTGGGAAGGAAAATTTTCATTTGTTTTTCTGGAAGTCATAAAGTCTCTAATTCTATTACAGAAGCAACCATCAAGACATTTTATCTAGGCCATGAAAGTGCTCTTGTTAAGCAGTTTCATTTTCTCTTCAATATGCTACGGTTTTGTCAAATGGGCTGTTGATTACCATGATTAAGACAAATACAATAACTATTTAGCTTCCAATATATACAGTCTGTAACTACTTGGTAAGTCTGAGATCTGAAAATTGATACTAAAGAAAATGTTCTGGATCCGTGGTTTGTAGTTCTGGAGTTGTAATGACAGCGTTCATTAAAAGTCATTCTTGATCTTTTAAGTGTTTAAGGATTGGTTTTATAAGTTTAAGCTTTCAAATATGCTTAACCAATAACTGAGTAGGAAGACAGAATGGTAATCCAAGTGGCATAATGCTCTGCAGAGCCCTAAAACCTCCAGAATAAACTTTAAAGAGTATGATAGATGAGGAAATGTGAAGGTAGAGTAACATGGTGTACCACGCTCAGTCCTGAACTGGCCCTGTTCTATTGGACTGGCTTCTGGAAACCCTTACATTTAAGCCTGACTCTGATCATAAGTGTTCACCTCAGGATAGATGTGCTACCTCTTTTGCAGGCTTCTGTCTGCATGAACATTATGATTGCAGGCTGGGAAACTGGGAAGCACCATTTAGTCACTGTGCCCAGGCACCTCAGAGGGGAGAGTAACACCCATCTCTTTCCCCTACAGCTTAAGCTGTGTCCGTGCTAATCAGCACCACCAAGCAGTGCTCTCAGTACAACATGAGCAGTTTTCTCTGTCTTTAGTAGTTACTGTTTGGGCAGATGCTCATGAGAATGTTTACACTGTTAATCCTCATTTCTAAGGCCAGCTTTGAGTGAGAAGGGGAGATTATTCCAACTCCTCTAGTGGTCTTAGCCTGGACTCCACAGGAATCATTCCCTTGTTTAGAGCATGGTACATAGGCATTTTTCAGATTCCCTTGTCTTCCTCTCCCATCTGATTCATGTTCCCAAGATTACCTTTGCTATTCATGAAAGCTTCATACAATTTTGAGAGAGAATTAAAAAAACAACAAAACAACATAAACTCCAATCCAGCAATATGGAAAGATCTGTACTGTGTTCAGTATGCTTTTGGGTGAGACTACAAGTCACTGCAAAGGAATCCTATTTGATTCTTCAGCCTTGCTGTCCCCTGTCAGGACAGGGAATGACACTCATGCTTGTTTCCTTTGAGGAGGCAAGCCCACTGCTCCGTGCTGTCTCTTTTTAATCTGAGAACCTGAAGATGAAAATAAAGATCAAGAGCTGCCCAGCACCCTCCTGTTCTTCCATGTCCCTGTGTGGTGACACAGAGAATAGAGCACAGAGCAAAGTCTGGCAGTTTACAGCAGGCAGCTCTCCAGGCACCAAATCCACTTGCATGGCCCATGGCTGAGGGGGTCACCCTGCTCTGAGAGCTCCACCTTACACACAGCTATAAATTGTTCCAAAAGCAATTTCTAAGTCACTTTGGTTTTCATTTGGGACATATTGACTATTTGGAAATATTTTTATTCTGTGTTTTCCCTTGCTCCTTGATCTCTTTGCATGGTGTAAAGGTGAATTAAGGATATAAAGTTCTAGCCAGCCAAAAGCATGTTGCTTTCTGTTTGAGGCACTGCTTGTCATGAGAAAAATCCAGATTGCTCGCTAGCACTGAAGCTTGAACTTCAGAGGAAACAATTACCCTTATTAAAAGAACTCTGTTCAATGTACAGTGCATAATGAGAGGACAACAGGGAGGATCATTTCACTACTTAATGGACTACAATTAAACTTAAAGCAAACTTTTGTCCTCATTTTCACCCATGTAACACAGGCCAGGATTCTCCTCCTACGACTGAACAAAATATGAAAGGTATAGTTCTGCAGCTGCTTTGTTTCTGTGGAAACTTTCCTGACAGTGAAGTACTGTGCAAGAAGCAGCTGCAGAATCAGGCCCTTTGTACACATGCACTTGTAGTAATCTTAAAAGAAATAGAATGGGACCAGCAAAATAGCACTTCAGCTCACAGAAAAACCCAACGTCTTCCATCTGCTCCCTGATCTTGCAGCTGCAGTGAATTATGATGTGCTGTCACATTTGCAGGGTGATTTCATCAACTGATTTATTTAATTAATTTAGATTTAACATGGTACAAAGGGTATGTGATAAAGTGGTGTAACTCTTTCCTCAGCCAAGATTTATTCTGAGTATCCTCCGCCTCACTGTGTCTTCTCTTGTGCTTTTCAAGCTGCAGCCAAGGGGGAGGTTGAAATAGCTGGACCTAAAGATGCTTAACTAACAGTGCTGCCATGGAGCAGAACTGGCAACTTGGATCTTGTGTTGTGATGTTAGAGTTAAAACACCCCTATAGTCTCCCCACCAAAAGGGATCACCCTGGTGTATCCCTAGTGACTCCTGAATGTGCACAATGTTTCATGTAGAAGAAGGGATACACCTGGGGCCAGGTGGTTCCTTGGGGTGTTACCAATTTTAGGATATGCTTCTTTAATACCCTTCTTGGATATGATCTTGAAATGCCTTAGACTGCACTCTTTTACTTTGTTTCTGTAGAACAAAGAAATCTGTAGGTGCTAATAGAAAAAATCAGTAGCATTGTAAATCCACAGTTGTGATTTGGTGACATGCTGGTTGCAAAAATAAGGGGCTCTTTCCTGTGATGGTTTCAATAATGATAGTACATTTATAGAATGCTACTATTTAATGCAGACATGAGGAAATCAGGGCACAGGTTTTGGCAACAGCTGTATACAGACTCAGGAAGTCATGATCTCTTTGCTGAAAAACTTCATATCAAATAGGTGAGATAATAGAACAGAAGAATTCCTAATTAAATGTACTCTTGTATACATTTATATCTCTGTGTGAGCATGAGAGGGAGAATCAGGTGTTTAATTACACTTCTTAGCTGGGTGGACACAACTCAGAAACCAGAGGAAGTTGCAGTTTCAAAATTTTTTGTCTTAGTATTTCTCCAGTGCTTGCTTTGAATGAGGGCTATGCTGAGTGAAACCCAGAAAAATATCAAGAATGGTTTAACTGAGTCAATGCAAAATATTCACACTTGTAACACTTATTTTGTAGTATTGATCATGCTGCAGTTATGAGCCATAAGAATTGAATGATTCTCATATATAAGGAAATAAAATCAATATTTTTTGGTGGAAGGGAGAGTGAAAACAATCAAAAAGGGACTGGATATTTATTAAAATGGTTACAGAGAAGTGGTCTGGGCATCTTTTTGTACCCCTGCCTTATGAAGCCAGAGGTGGAAATATCTTCTGTATTTCATTTTCATTGGTCTTGCTTTGTTTTTCATAGTCCTGAAAAATTTTCAACCTTTTAAACTGTATTTTGCTGGTTGATTTTCTTATAAGTGAATATTTACTGAGAACATAGATAATTTCTATGGAGTGAGACCACAGAAATACAGTGTTTTTTTGCTAGTAGCAAAACCGTAAAATAAAAACTCAGTTAAAATGCATGTGCTTCATCTGAAAAGCGTTGAAGTTCTGTTGGATGTTCTAATTTCACAAGATTGGATAAAATCAGTACAAAGGGAAAAGGATTATTACAGAAACTAGGCTTGCTTCCACAAGGCTAGAAAATTAGGATTGTGACCATAGAACTCTAAGCAGCACTCAGCAAATAAAACTGAGGAACAACCCAATACTTTCTTGTGTTAATTATAAAAGGAGTCATCATATGAGTTTGAAAAAAAAAAAAAAAGAGTCAAAACAGTGTAGGAACTGTATCTTAATTCCAGAAATGATCAGAGTAATTAGAAGTCGAGACTGTCATTGAGATAACGACTCACTTAGACTGTTGAAATTTTACTAATCAAAAGGTAGAGATGAGAGGGAGAAAACAGCACAGCGTGTTCAGTAGTACAGAATCATGAACTATGAATAAATTACATGGAAGATCTATTTTTGTAATAATACCCATTTCTAATTATTTTTTACCTCGTGTCTACAGCCATAAGTGGGTGTTTGTGTCACAATCAAATCAGATTTGCTTTTTCCATCAGTATCGTTTATCTGAGTTAATAAAGTTCTTCTTCCCCCCACCAAGAGTTTGTGTAATTCTCATGTTGCAACAGACCCACATCCCAAATCAGAGTTGGTTCTCTGTCACCAGTGCACAGATGAACTGCTGTTCTCATTGAGCAATTCACCTTTTGGTTCTCCAGTCAGTACAAAGGGCTTGGCGTGGATGCTGCTGCCTTCCTCCTTTGCACTCTTTATTTTCTGTGATTTCTGCAGGGGATATTGCCTGTCATGGACCCATGTCCTGGTTCCACTCACTGAGGGGATTATTTGGGCTGCCCTATCTGAGTACATGTGAAATCAAAGATTCCTCCTCATAAAAGAAATCTCTGGTAAGTGCTTTCAAATCTGAAGCAGCATCGTGTGAGTTGGTAGTTATGGGAAAATAAAATAGAAAATACTACGTTTAGCCAGAAATTTTATCTATTATTTTTGAATGAGGTGTTGATTTTTATGAACATATTATATCTGCCAGGTTCCTTGAGGGCTGTGTTTAAAATTTTTGTCAGTTTTACTTTTCCCTTTTCTTCTTCCTGTTAACGTTCAACTTGAAAACTAGCACCACTTGCATCACTTCCAGACTGAACTGTGGTTTGTCTGGGAAGTGAAAATGAAATGCTTCTCAATCAGAACCCTGATCTCCATATGGTTTCTCTCAACATTAATAAGAACCTAACAAAAAATCACCCCCTCTTGTCAAATGCAGAATGTTTGACTTTCATATCCACTTTTTAATTAGAGAAACATGTCTGAACCTGGGAGATCAAGCAGTTAACAGACAACAAGCTACTCCATCACAAGTCTAACAAATCCTCATTTAAAAATAGTCTCAATGCTACCCTTTGGTCAGTAACAAGCATTATATTGTTATTACTTTATTATTAATATTCTTTTCCCAGTAATAGCCATCTGAGATGTCTTCATCAAACTGGACATGGTCTGGTAAATGAAGCAGTGGTGGGAAATATTATATATATTGGCCCTAGCCAGTAGAAGAAAAATAGCAAAGAAAAGTTTGATTCATATTTGCTTACATGATACAAAATAATGTTGAGACATTTTGTGAACAAATCAAAATATTCTCTGTTAGACACGGTTACAGATTCATTGTTTTTACACTAAACCACTAGAGGAGCTTATAGAGAAAAAAACTTGTTCAAAGATTTTTTTATTGGGTTCATTACTTGCTGTTTGATTAGAAAGGAATAATAAATTGCTCCCACTTCAGAAAAGAATATTAGTGTAGCTGTCCCAGCAGAAGACTAGATAATAGCTAAGAAAAATTTCTAGAATCAGTGCAGTGAATATTAGTGAAAAGCAGAAGATATGAAATCACTGCTCATTCACGAGGGTTGGCATCTCATTAAGATCTTGGTCACAGTAATACCTTGCAAGATGANAATACGAAATCACTGCTCATTCATGAGGGTTGACATCTCATTAGGTAGCACATTATGATCTTGATCACAGTAATACCTTGCAAGATGAAGTAAATGACACAGTGTGTGCATACTGTGCAACCTCTTGCCAGACACCTCTGAAGTGAAGCTAAGATCACGATTTGAGCTCTCTAGTGTGCCTTTTCTAGCAGTACTTATCACTTTACAGACAACATTTTTAAGTGTTCTCACCACCCAGGTAGGCTCCTTTTTCCACTCCTAGGATTTTCCTGGCCCTCAGACTCTTTATGCTGTCTTCTGACCCTTCCTGCATTTTATGCCCCATATCCTTTCTCTTCAGGGTTTGCCTCTGCACTGTGTGATCACTACATTTTCTTACTGCCTTCAAAAATCTCATCTCACGTGTCAGGCTTTTTAATTCCAGAGCTGGTTATATATCAGTGGTGAAGGGACCATCATCTTTCCTGCGAAAAGCACAGCTTTAATGGTCTGTGGCCATGTGAAATAGTAATATCCTTCTGTGTGCTTGCCTAGCCTGTAAGCATGCTGCACTTAAGCAAAAGGACTCCAGGCATCACATCAATGACAAGAAGAATGCAGTGAGTATTTTGATTATTTGAAGGAGATGAACAGATCATGAGCAAAAGCATCCTCTAAGCACAATCAAGAGTAAATGCTGTAAAAATTGTGAACTACACAATGTTGGCAACTCTTGAATATTATAGTTTTGTGATCTTTCTACTTGTTTAGAAGACCACCACTTTTATCTCCAGAGATTTTTGTGATCCCTTGTCTCTTTTTACTCTTACTGGCTTTTTTTGGCTTTCATATTTGAACCTTGGAAGAGTACGTAATAAAATTCATCCCAAATTTGAGAAGATTTGCTTCGTTTCACAATAAATGATACAAAACCTCTGTGTTCAGCATAATTTCAACCTGAAATCATAAATCTGCTCACAGTCACTCAGCCTAGGATCATGGAGAAAATTTTAAAGGGCCCAAATGGAGGCTTCATAATTAACCTGTCAGCAGGTTTGGATTTCATTACAAACAATTTGTACAGTTCTTTTTCAAAAGCATGCATGAGCAACTGGCCAAAAGACCAATCACAACTGAGTCATGCTGTCACCAGAAGGACACGAATTTTGCCTACTGCTAATGGAGCAAAATGCTAGTAATATCCACCACTGGTCTTCTTTTTTGGACAGAACAAGTCATCTAGTGGTGCTCAAGATGAGGATTTTGGCAGCTAGAGTAAAGTCTTTCAGAGAGTTAACCAAACACAGCGCTGGTCTTATACTGTAAAAACATCCATGAGGAGGTAATAAATGCACCATAAGCTCTCAAACCATGAGCAGCTGTCTGCAAACCTAAGAAAGCAGCAGGTCAATGTTCTGTGTTGGAGAACTGCCTGCCTGTGGAATGAGCAGAAGCCACAAGGGCTGGAGTTCCTCTGTCCCAACGTTCACGGCTTTTTGATCGGTGTCGAGCGGAACATTAAAGAAAGCAGCATCCTAAAGACTTCTCTCTGCTAAGAGCTATGCTGCCATTTCTTAAAATTAACTTTTCGAGAAAATGAGAGGACTCTGAAGGCCAAAATAGCTGATATCATTTAAAAATGGGAGGGATTATTAAACCCATGAATAGATTTTGAGAAATTGTCATGAAACTGCAGCATTCTTGCAGACATATTGTCCATGCTCAAGATATATGACAGGACTCGGGGCACCTATGTGTAATATATCTTAAATGACTTCCTAGAAAGGTCTTGCTAAAAATACTGCTGTCTGTCTTCATAATTGAATGGCCCTAATATGTGCCTTTTAAAATGCTTATGCCCAGAAATTGTACTTAGGCTACTATAGTTCTAGG
This sequence comes from Illadopsis cleaveri, assembly GCA_013399915.1. Classification (NCBI taxonomy): domain Eukaryota; kingdom Metazoa; phylum Chordata; class Aves; order Passeriformes; family Timaliidae; genus Illadopsis; species Illadopsis cleaveri. The sequence goes on from VXBB01023389.1 coordinate 309,948, forward strand.
AGTTCCTTACATGTGAAAAAAAAATCAACTATTTTAATGTGATATTGATTATAACATGATATATTAATTCACAGTGCCCTTCTGAATTTTTATTTCTTTAATGAATAAAGGGAATTTAATTTAAGATATTTAATTTATTTTATAGTTTTCATGAAACACAAGGAAATGTGTTTCTCTTGATGGAGAGTTAACTAGTCTTAAGACTTTATGAGTTTCTTTGAAATATCCATGTGCTACCTTCCAGTCCTTTACACTGGGTATTTAAGAAAAATATTGGAAGAAGGCATGATGGTTTTAAAGGAGAAGAAAAAATCAATAGGCAGCTACTTAGAGTATTGCAGTATGCAGATAAGCAGCTTTGCTAAGTCTGAACTTTGCACAGCAACATCAATACAACTTGTAGAACAATGAGCTTCAATACAAATTCTGTGGAGGGAGAGTGGGGAAATGCCTCTTAGAAACAGAGCTGTAAATGGTGTTAATGCATGTTGACAAGAGCCTGCTTGAGTAATTTACTGTGTTCAAATACTTTGCAAACCAATTCTTAGCAATAACTGCTTCAGAAAAAAAGGCATGGAACTGATGTGACCTGTTTGTGTGAAATGCAGTTTCCACCACTACAAAACGGACATGTTTAGAAAGGCTTCATTTCCACAAGGTGTATTAAGAGAATAATAAGGGGGGTTTTTTTAATTGTGCAGAATTTAAATGTCCGGATACAAAAAAAATTATTTCACATGTTGTAAATATTTCAGTGTAAAAGATTTGAAGTATTTTGTGAATCATAGCTTCTTAAGTGTATGCTACAAGGATTATATTGACATGTGTCCTGGATAACTGCATTACACTGATGAGTGGTGAAGGCACGAGTAACTTATGGGTTACATTAAAGAAAGGATGTGGTGAGGTGTAAGAGTTTGAAACCTTCTCCTTATGCCTCAAAAAATAATTCATTGCATATCGGCTCTTCATTCAGCTTTCTAAAATGCAGCAGTGACAATGATCTAGCCCTCAGACCTTCCAAGCACTGAGTGGGGCTGAAATAGTAACTCCAGATGTAAAAGACAAATACTTCTGTCACATTTCTAGGTTTGCTGGGAAGGCTGGCTTCTAGGAAGTTCTTGGGCAATCCTTTGGAGAATTTCAAGTGATCATTGGTCCTCACCCCTGTGTCTGGAAGGTATAATTAATGCTCTGCCAAACTCCTGCTTTCTTATTTCTGGGGAGCATCTGATAGTTGTCTTACTGAGTTTTTCTTGTCTTTTAGTATGTATACTGAGGATTAATATAAATGGCTGGTTTGGATCAGTCAAACCAATTGTTAAAATAATGACTTGTCCCTGAACTAGTTGCTAGAAATTGGCTTCAGAAAGCTCTTAAGAGTCCTTATAGCTGCTGCCTCCTCATCTCTGTAACTTGGAGTGCATGTATGTTGTTGGGTGGAAATTGGGTGAGCAATTATTTTTCCCTGCCTTCTCTTTCTTACTCCTCAAGTCTACTGGCAAAATCACCTGAGAAATCAACCTCTGCCTATAATACCAAGAAATAATTTTTATTGAAGGTAATCCTGGATGTTCTGGTAATGTCAACATTTAACTTTAAAATGCATAGCTAGAAAATCTAAGGAAAAATATTAGAATTAGAGTCAAAAACCAAACAGTATAAGTATGGGAAGCAGTGATCCCAAGAGTATGCATCTTGTTTTGACTCCTAGAGAAGTAACATCCTAGAAGAGCCTTCTGACTCTTAACTAGATGAATTATAAGCAGAAAAAGTAAATATGTTCACTTTTATGAAAATATAATTGCTAAATGTTTTTGCTGTTTACCTGTTTCTACATTTTATGACTATGAATATCACAGTAGTGGGGAAAAGTGGAACTGAATGTCATTTTAATTAAAAACATAATGAAAATTGACACTTCATTGCAACACAAGCGATTTCAGCTAGTCTCATTTAAATGTTCACAAGAATTTTAGTATCTCATTTTTAGATAATTATAACTTTCTGAAGATTGCATGATTTCATACATTGATCTTGACCCAGAAAAAAAAAAAAAAAAATCTTTCAGCAAGCAGCCTTCAGTATACAAAAGAAAAAAAAAAAGGCTGTGGTGATGTAAGATGCCTGAGATCAGACCCAGGAACACACCTTGGTGTCTTTTGCAATCCTTGCAGGTCATTTACTGCACCATGACCTCAGGGAGCACTAAAGATTCCAGTCTTTCCAGCCTGATGTCCCCCAAATGTCACTCAAAAGTTGTGCTGTGTCCAGAGCACTTTTATTATGCAAGCCCCAACTCAAAATGATGAAGGTTTTTGGTTAGTTCTGTTTAATTTTTGGAGTGGTTTGTTGTTTCTGTTTGGTTTTAGGGTTTGTTTTTTTTTTTAATTTATTGTTCAGAACAATTCATCATTAGACCTTTAAACTAAGATGATGGTATTAGAAAATGGCCAGCTGCAATTTCAGCTCTGTCTTTCCAGGGCTGTGATTCCTCTGAGTCAAACACATTAATCCTGCATGACAGGAAGAATCAAACTGTTCTTGTTGCCCTTCTGTCTTTGCTGGATACTTAAAAGTCTATCCGAATTTTACTGTGCTGAAGTCTTTACTGTTATATTTGTTTTATTGTAACTGTTTTTAAAATCATGGACTTACCAAGAGCTGAAAGGGCTGGTATGGTTGAAACAGGCACTCAAACAGGCAAGATGTTTTCTGCAATATGTTTGGAACCCTTTATATCACTTTCTTTTGGGGATCTGAATCACATAATTTAAGAGAATTTTCAAATAATTTAGTACTTCTACTTCTAGTAAAGTTGTTCCCTTATTTTTGCTCATGGTGTCCATGTTAGCATGGAAATTGTCTAACTTCTCTTGCCTCAAAATAATTTTTTCAGCTAGCTGCCTGAATTTTCGTGCTTATATTTTGCCTCAGTGGTCCCTGTGAATGGCACAAGTTAAAGATGGCTGTATACTTTTTCCCTAAAGCTGAATCATTCAGCCTCAAGAAAAACTTCTTAGCCAGGGGGAAAGCCACACAACTGCAGCAATGCTGTGGTACATCTGCTGGAAAATCCACTTCCATGAGTTTTGCTGGTCTTTTCAATGACAATGAACCAAGATATTGCTACTGTGCACTTTGATTGTTTCCTGCACTTTTCTCTCCTGCAGTGGGAGGTGTAAATCTAAATGTGACTTTCAACATTCTCCACTCTGTCTGATGGGGATTTTTTATTTGTCACATCTCTGCCCTCTGTGACTACAGTGATTTGTTTCTTTTCTGTCCTTCTGAGAGTAATGCTATGTGATGTTGATTTGAAGAACTGGCAGAGAGGCCAGTCATCCATTTATCTCAGGGAGGACATTGGAACTAAATCATTACTCAGGTGCTGAAGTGAAGGAACTGTGCAGGAGCTGCTCAGCAGTGAGGACTGTAAGCTTGTTCCCAAAACAGTCTGTCTGACTGAAATGTAACTGCTATGTGAATGAAGCCCTGTTCTTCATCCAAGTAAGTGAAAAGACTGCTCTCTCATGCACCTTAAGTGCTTATAACATGAGCCACTCAGAAAATAGGGTGCATATTTCCAAGGGAAATCAGGGATCATTTCTGATCATCATTTTTGCTTCATTCAAAATCTCCTCTGGACACATTTGGAAAAGCTCTCCTTCATGGATATCAATTTGCAGTTTATGAAGCTGTGATGCCAAATGTACTGTTTCTGCAGTAGGTCATAATTCAACATTCACAGCAGTGTACTGTTGATGCTCAGCCCCACGAGAGGAGGTGGGCAAAATATGTGAATCTGGTTTCCAGGACTGACTTCAGCAAAGAAAAATGTAAATAAACTGTGAGCTTTTATATCTTTCACAACAAGGATTGCTTCCCTCTTTATTCTTCTTTTCCTATATGGAACATAGGGCTTTGTCTGCATGTTGCTGCATACCACCCTTTCGTGTTTCCACTTCTAAAGATTTTTTACTTCCAGATTTTTCATCCATTAGGTTTGTATATGCAGTAATATTTAATCCCAAGAAAGAGCCAAGTGTTTGATTTTCACAGTTTTAAGGTATGAATATTGTCATTTTGGGGCATCTTTTTCCCTTTTGATTAGGAAATGAAATTTCCAAAGTTTACAGTTCCTCTTCTCAAACCTACTGGGTACATCTCTCTCAGATGCAGTTATATTTTGAAGAACTACTTCTTCATATAGAGGAGAATAAACATCAAGTAGCCACTGATTTATTTTGCCCCTTGAGCTTCAGTGTTTGAAGACATTTGTTATCTGGAAACAATGACTCAGGTAATGTAACTGGAATTATTAATGAGTTATGGATGGTGTTAAGCTCTTTTTATTCTGTATTAGTAAGAAATAAAATGACCAAAGAGATCTTTAACACATGTATAAGCATAAGTTTAATTCCCTGACCTTCATGAGGAGCAGTCATTCACAATTAACATGTGACAAAGGCATTGAAATTCGGGGTTGCAATGTCAGAAGATTAAAAATAATGTTTTTAATAACATACTGTCTCCTCAGCAGTTTGGGAAATGGACATGTAAACACAGTAAGCATATTTAAAAGATGTCATGCCAAAGTGTTACAATGAAATGCAAACCTAATACACAGGCTTGGTTCACCAACATTGGCTTTTGTATGTATCAGCAAGCTGGGTCAGATTTTGGAGACATTTAACTTCATACTTGTTCTCTTGAGGTTTTGAGGGTTGGTTTTTGGAAAAGAGTAACAATAGTCTTTTAAAATATGGTCTGAGTACTTAAATTTTGTAGGACATAGGACAAGTAATTTTAATTTTACCGTCCACGTTGTTCTAAGTAGTGTTTTTCATACTGAGTTTGCTAAGCAAACTCTACCTGTGATAAATGTAAGCAGTGAGGGATGGAAAAATATTCAGAATTTGAAACTTGTTCTGCAGTGATTTCCCACCTAATCATCAGTATGGTTTTTTGAGAACTATCTCTGAAATGGAACTCCCTGTACAGGCAGTCACTTACACGCATTACTAACTCATGTTACTTGAGTTTTGTGATTTTCCCAAGATAAGAAGTTGGGGCAGGGACATTGCTGCTTGCATTTTATTCAAACCAATCAACCAGAACAGGAAATAAAGACATTATTAACATTCAAACTGCATTTTCACATCCCACAGACATGTTTTTTATTATTATGACTAACTGTGTCAGCAGTCAGACTAGACATAGACTCACTGCCAATTAATATAAAAATTCCTTTCTTTGATTTACTAGGAGAGACTGAGAGGACAGAATTGTTTTATTTTCGTTCATGCATTTCCTTTCCCCAGGCTTCACCTGACTGAGGTATTTGCTCTCTGTGGGTCAGTGTATTTTAAAGTTATTAATTACTTCACTCCAATCTATAATACTTAATTAAAGCTTTAAACAAAAATAAATTGGTTATGTTTGGTGCGAACGTTGTCGGTCAGATGGGACTTTAGCAACATAATAGAGCCAATACATTTGTTTTGTTTGTAGCGATACTGAGTGACCTTGAAGTGTTCATCTGGCCAATGTGGACTCTTTAAGATAAGAACCCAATTTCTTTTCTTCTCTTTACCTGGGTTAGGATTAACAGTCTGCATTATCAAAGGGATATTGGTACATGACAAGCCTACAGATATTTCTTCCGTCATTTTGCTTGCTGTCACTTAGAGCCAGCATGAAGGCACTGACAGCAGAACTCATGTGTTTGACTGCAGCTCTGGCTGAACAGAGAAGATGGTGGCTTTAATATTCACCCTCCAAGATCTGCTATTGCATTTCTGAAAGTTTCATTGTGTGGCTGACGGAACAACGCTGTTGTTCTGTTGCTCTGAGAGGCAGAATTCCAAAATTAAAAAGTTATTAGATTGAAACAGACATTTCCCTGCATCCTTAGCACAGAGAGCAACCCGATTAAGAGTTAGGTATTAAGCTCTTCCAACCCTCTCTCCTTTGCTGGAATGATTAAAGTCCAGAGGACTTTGTAGCTGGTATCGTTTAAAACCAGCTGGGCAAGTAAAGCATTTTCAATGTGCCACAAAATCGTGTGCCCTTTTCTAGATATCAGTGATAGCTACTCTGCTACTTCTGTACTTTTCAGTTGCCAGCCAGGACTAGGAACATATGTTCTTTCTGTAATAAAAATAGAAACGTTTTCAGTAAATAACTCTATTGTAAATGGCATTTTTATCCCAAATTCCACATTTATGCAACATACCATGATGTCCTAGTTTTCATCCAGCTGTTTCTCTCAGGTTAATTCTCTGTGAACAGAACTTGCTTTTGATATCCTAGAGAGACTTCTATACCTTTTGAATAACACAGATGCTCTGTTTTCTTTGGAATAACTACTATGGTCTTGTGAGGTGCTTTCTCCAATCTTCCTCCCTTCTGTAGTACAAATGCACTCCTTTAAAGGCAGCATCTGGGCCAAAGTTTTCTCCTGCTTATATAAAACCAAATGTTAAAAATGAATTTTAAAAAGGTCATTGTTTGGGCTATGAGTGCCAATCTGATATAGATGTTACTCAAAACTGAGCACAGGCAAATGCCCTTCTGGCTAAGATCGAATTTAGCTCTGGTTTAATATCTGATTTATCTTACATTTAGCATTTTCTAGGTTAAAGCTTTAAAAAAATTGGTATGTAATTTTCGCCTTTTTTTTTTTCTTTTGTGTTGTGTACTCTTGAAGATCTAGGCACCAGCTTTAGAGATATAGTAGGTGTGTGTATTCACTGTAAGTTGAAAACTCTTATACCACCTGTAAAAAAAGCTCCAATCAACCCCAACATTTGCTGGTCTATAAACAGTTGCATGGTATTACAGGTTGCTATCCTGCTGATCCTGAAAGACAAACCTTCTCCTTATACCCTGATATTTTCTATGTGTATGATCTTCACACTGGGAACACTCTGGAGGTTCAGATTGTCAATATGGACCTTGCTGGTAGGAAAATGCTGTCTCCAGGCTCCTGGGACTGCTAACACTCAGGAAGCAGGCTGAGCTGGGGCACTCCCGGACACAGAGGAAATAGAAGGCAAGGAGTTGAAAGAGGAAATGGAGAGACAGAAAAGGCATGAAAATATTACCCTCCAAGTCATGTATTTTGTGGTGGTGCAAAATTATGGTTTTCTAAAGTTCTGTATGTTTTGTTATTTGTTTGTAATTGTTTAATCCTGTAATCCCCCGTCCCCCATTTCCTGTGGTTGTTCCCTGAAACAAATCCTGTCAATCACCCTGTTAACCCCAGACCCCAAGGTGACTCAGCAGGTGCCCTGTGTCCCGCTCTCCTTTCTCTCCATAGGCGGCACGGCCATTGTCCCAAGCCACCCCCCCATCTTCCCTATTGGTCTGGAGTTCTCCTCTGCTCAGGGTATGCCCAAGGTACTTATGGGGAGGACAAAGGCCCAGAGCTCACTCTGGCACGGGGCACTCTGACATGTGGAGTTCCCTGAAATAAACATCTTCAAACCCATGCTGGAGTCTGCTCTTCCTTCCAGACCTCAGTCCACACTACGGCCTGAGATTGAAACCCACCAAGATTTCGTTTTGTGCTGGTCCAAGAGCAACAGCTGGCTGGTGAAGCAGCTCAGGGGCCATCACATCTGGCGCCCAATGTGGGGCAGAGCTTCCATCTGAGCTTGGCAACTGCTCAGCAGCCGGCTGAACATGNTGTGTCAAGGGAAATGCAGGTTGGATATTAGGAAGAAGTTTTTCACTGAAAGAGTGATTAAATACTGGAATGGTCTGCCCAGGGAGGTGGTGGAGTCACCATCCCTGGATGTGGCACTTGATACCATGATCTAGTTGAGGTGTTAGGGCTGGGTTGGACTCGATGATCTTGAAGGTCTCTTCCAACCTGCACGTTCTGTGATTCTGTGATTCTATGATTCAGGGACCATCACAGTGTGTGACGTGGAGCCTTTGCTGATAGATTTGGCAGGCCCTATAGCAGAACCTATAGCTCTCTGGCAAGAGGAGAGGCATAATGTCAATTTATCTGAGTCAAAGAGTCAGTTTAGACAAGCATGAATTTGCAGTGTACCTGGAATGATAGGAATGGATATACAAGCAGAATTTCTTGTTTATATGCCCATTGAGTAAGAGAGATTTTCATAGAGATTTCAGTGCATTCAGCAGAGACTCCTAACACAGGAAAGACTTGCACAAGGTATTCAAGTCCATGGCTTCATTGTATACCTGGCTGAGTTACTGAATATTAAATCTTGTGTGTGCACATGGAAGCACTGAGAGAAGATGCACAGAGACACATAAACCTAGGTATGCATTTTTTGCATCTGCAAATTTTTCTTTGGTGTTGAGCATGTAGTCTACTTTATTTTTTTTCAGAAAATATAGGAAGTTGGAAAATAATATAAGCATCGTACACATAGGAAAAGCAGTATGCAGCCAGTGCAGAAAAATGAAACTCCTCACCGTGAGAACTTTTTTAAAATTGTGAGATATTTGTAGCGGTTCAGCCTGTGCAAAACCAATCAATAAATTAAAATGTCATTGTTCAGCAAAAGCTTGATCAGTTCAGGTTTGCAATTATCTTGGACTCAGTAATTACATAACTCTGGATCCTTTCTACCTGTCACACCCTCTCACAATTACTTTTATTTCCCTTAGTGTCACAATGTCATATCTTAAATTAGTTGATAATGACTTTGCTAGGGTCATATCTTACATTTTATAACCTGTTTCCTATTTTGCATCTCTAGTGTGGACCTCATGATACTGTGTGTTGTTAATAAATTCCCTTCAAATTTAGAATCTCTAACTGTTTGATACATAAAAGTGGTATTTTTGATCTGTTGGTTCTTTATGTATGTCATAACCCAAGTAACATGTAACAGGGAAACATACTGAGGCTGTAAAGAATTTGGTTTCATTAAATATCTTAGATATCACTGGGATTTTAAAATTATTTGATGCAAGACCCCCAGATGGCTTACTATAAAATGCACATAGGTAAATTTTCTTAGTCGTATTCATTTTCCTCATGTCCATGCAATCAGTGCTTTAACTTTCCAAGACTCTTAAACCAGGGAGTGATCAGCTTGTGAAGAATAATATCCTCAGCATATCTGAGAGAGTCACATGCAGAGGGCCACAGTTATTTTAAGCCAATGCTTTTGTCTAGAAGTAGCAAACCTCCTGTGAGGAAGTTGATTAAATGGGAAGAGGATGCCTGTGGACAGCAATGTGGATAGAGGTGTTAGCAGAGCAGCTTGGCCAGGTATTTTCTCTGTTGCCAGGGTGCAGGAGCAGCACTACTGCTGGCCAAAGGCTCAGGTGAACACTCTGGTGTTACTCATATTCTGGTTCCTGGCTTTATAAATCCCACTGCCTCGACAGAGGGGTCAGCTCTCCGAAGGTGCTGTCATGTGATAGGGGATGCTGACATTACCAGTGCTCCCCTAACAGAAGGCAATATGTGGGTGTGAAGTGGGCTCAGAGAACATAAGCTCTGTACAAACATCGTGCTCTTTCTGCAGGTTAATCAGGTCTTTAATAAAAGACCATGAAAATGTCAGCAGTCTGAACAAATAAACCAGAATTGTAACTGAGTGTTCATTCAAACAAAGAAATAGAAACCCTTTTTTTATTAATGTTCTTCACACAGAGAGAAAATGGATTAGAATTCTAATTATAAAACATATATTTTAGAAATATTATCTATAAATTTCATAACACAACTGAATATACATTACACATTAATCTTAAAGAGATGATCACACTTTAAGCCTGCAATACTCATTTTTTAATAAAAAAATTTCTTGCTAAACAGACTAAACAAATAGAAGAATTAATTAATTAAGCAACCTTTGGTATAGGATTAATTGTGAGATGATAATGACAGGAGAGAAAATAAGATTTTTTTTTATAAATCAAAAGGCCAATCATTTATATTTGTGGTCAGAAGTACAAAATGCCTTTCAGCTAACCTTTTCTTGCAGGTAGTGGTGAAATAGAGTTATCCATGGAAATATATTTTTTCTGAATACTGGATGATGAGACTGAATGGTGACTGGTCTTAAAAGATCCCACTATTGTATCCTGAATTCTATATTAGATATAACTGATTATCTTTCCAGTTGGCGTAATTCCCATGATATTGTTCTAGGAGGGGCTGGGGGACATTTATGTTGTTTTTTGTGAAGGTTATTTCTTAAATAATATGAAAACCAGCTGACAAGCCAGTTTGTTTGCTTGCTCTTCTTATAACACTTCTCTCCCTATTCTTAAAATAATGTAGTAAATTTTATTTGGGCTTGCTTACCTGTAACATAAAGTACATGTAATGACATATCTACTAATCCCTGGAAAGCAGATTGACAGACAGGAAAATGATATGTTTTGTACACTGCAGATAGGTGGGAATACCGTTGGTAAAGCAAGGTGGATTAAATTGCAGCAAGGAAAATTTACATTTGGTGTAAGGAAAAACATCCACTCTCTAATATGGAGGAGATGAAGCACAGGAACAGAAAGCCTAGCCAGATCCTGTAATTTCTTTTTTTTTTTTCAAGAACTGGTAAGAGAAATATTAGGAATGACAGTCATGTCTGATCTTTCTCTGGAACTGGGGATGGACTGTGTAACCTTTGTAGAAGAATGAGTGTGGAAGGAATCATGCATCACCCATCTAAAGAGACTGATGAGAAAGTCAGTATGCACTTCATCATTTTACACTGTACAAATTGGGTTTTGCCTTTCTTTTTTTTCCTTTCCTTTCTTTTCATTGTTTCCAGATGAAATGGAACAGGGTTTTCTACATTCTGTCATTCTATAGATGTTGTCAAAGTTGATCATACCTGCAGAACCATGACCACATCTTCTGGATCCTCCCTGTGCTCTCAGATTTGCCTCTATTTGCATTGCCCACCTGGAGATAAGGTTAAAAAGATGATTTGTACTTAGTAATGCAAGGTTAATTCTGACATCTTGTTTTGGCAAGGCTTCTCTTTTATATGCTCAGCTCTAAGCTCTGGTTTTTTGATGTTTTTTGACACAGGTGTGGTGTAGTGCCATCGTGTGGATTCAGGATGGGTGGAGGCAGAAAATTGGCTTGAAACACAAAAGCAGGTGTGGGGCAGGTGTGCAGGTAGTTGGAATCACCACAGCCAAAGAAATGAAGGTGTTATTCTAGATTATCAGGTAATGAATAGCTAGTCCTCCAAGATTTCTTGAATGGTGAGCATCATTCAATCTAGTAAACTGTGGAAGGAATAAAAATACATATTTGTAATCCAGAATTTGTCACAAGAAAAACTATAGATTAAGAATTCTTTGTAAGTGCTCTTCTCCTTTCCTAAATGCCTTTTTTGTTGCATATTTATCATGCTTATTGCACGATCATGCAGGTTGGTATACTTGCAAAAGAGTTTTGTTCTTTGCATGACAGTCTCCTAACTAAGCTCAGCAGCATCAGTAGTGTTGATTATGCCAGGACAGTGGAGTCCAGAATGGGACAGAAAAAAGAGACACACAGAACAGTTATAATGGAGACAATAAACTGCTTTTTACATGGAAGCAACTAAGTCTGGAATGGGGCTTTGCAAGTAGTCCCCTAAACTGGACCATATTTTGCAGAATCTATTAAAGAAAAAGATAGAAGAGATCACCAAGTGGGATATGAATTAAAATATGATGTGTTACATTGTGTTGTAACTGCCCACGGAAGACAAATGCTTTACTGTTTGCCATGTAGAAAATAGCTGTGCATATTTCAAAACTTTGTAATGAGTTAAAATAACAGACTGGAATTCATGCAATAACAGCTTCAATTCCCACATGCTTAGATGGGTAATCTGCTGTTGGGTAGCTGATTCAGCTTGCTGATTTTTCCACCAAAGCATAAGAAAGTTTTCATCATCATTAGTCTTTGCAGAAAGGTGTTTGAGTGTCTAACAGAGTTCCTGTTGGGTACTGTCCCTGTCATTGAACATATTATCCAGACATTAATGTTGATAGCTTTGCCAGTGTGTTTATGAGAAAGACCAAAATCTGAGGAGGCACAGACTAAACTAAGTCCTTCCTTCCTTCCTTGCTATGGCCTTGATACTGCCCGTGAATAGGAAACGTATTATTACCTCTGCAGTGCCTGTCTTATGGATTAATAGCAGAATTTAGTCTCCCTGCATGTTAACATGCACTGCTCTCTCAGCAGCAATAAATTCACTCAAAGGTACCAGCAGTTCACCAAAAACATTGAGTCCTGTGCTCTTTTGTTTCACCTCAGGTGCACTGTGCCTGAGATTCCATATGAGTGAGTCTGCTTGATGAGTAGTACATGAGAGAAGCCACATTACTGCTTTAATTACTCATAATGAAGGATCACGGAATGGTGATGTCATCATTTTAAGGCTGGCTATGTCTAAGTGCACTGCCAGGAAGAGGAAAGCTGAATGATGATTTATGTACCTTGGACAAAATTCGGGTAAAAACCACTTCAAAAATGTTAATTATTTGAGGTCGTTTTCTATTACATAGGATCTGTTCTTTGGAATTTCTTCCAGGTTAATAGTGTTCAGCCTGGGCTGGTTTCACAAGAAAAAGCATCAACTGTGTGGGGGAGGGAAAAGCAAGAGACAAAGGGTGTGATTTATCAATGTGCACTTTGCTATTTGTGACTAACAAAGAGATGGTTCACAAATGTCTCAGACTCAAAGCTGTGATCTGTCAGAACTGCTGAGCTGGGGAAATGCTACCACTAAGTGAAAATAGATTGGTCAGCAGTTGCAGACTTATCTGTAAGCAGGTCATCCCATACTATCTGCATGTGCAGCAGGCAGACCATTTTGCTGGGTTAGGAGAGTAAGATAACTTTGTTGCTTGTGTTATGTTTATCAATCAATGGTTTTAATTAGTTACATCATTGACTAATAAAAATCCTCCCTGATTAATTGATTTTTTTTTCTGATCTCCCCTAGACTTGCTTTATTACGAGGTGATTTTTCATTTGAACTAAATACTTTATTATCAAAGTGCAGAAGATTTTTACCACTTCTGAGGGAGTGGAGGAGTAAAAGTGTGCAGAGGCGAAGGAATACTGGCATCTGTCAGGAAAAAAGATATTAAAGGTACTACTGATCAGCATTAGTCTGATAAAAAATATTTAAAGGCTCTGTGAAATAGTTGTGAGGTCCCTGCATTTTTTTGAAGTCTACTACCATTTGCAAAAAATCAACCTTTTTCAATGATGAAAGGGATTTGGCTTAATATTATAAATATTTTAACACTTCACCTATGCTTTGTGATAACGTTGATTGCATAATCTGTAAATACTCTTATATTTACTAAACAAGAAATCTAAAGCTTATTTACAGTTTTCTTAACACCTCAACTCCAACATGGTTGTATATATATACAATCATAGAATCAGAGACTATCCTGAATTGAAAGTAACCCACAAGGATCATGAAATCCAGCTCTCAGCTCTGCACAGGACCATCCCTAAGAGTCACACCATGTGCCTGAGAGCATTGACCAAATGTTACTCGAACACTTGAAAAGACAAATTGTTATCATGGGTAGTTAAGTGCATATGAATTTGCTCATCATAACCCTGAGGCAAGCTCTGCTCACAGATCCCCTCACAGTAAACAAGTGGTGGCATTGACTTGGCTCATGAGATCCTAATCCACACATGTATGTCATTATTGCTCATGGTACCATCTCTGGAGTGGCAAATACGCTGTATGTGTCACAGGAATGAGTTTGTAGAATGTCTGGAAACACTGGAAGAGCATCTTGAGTAAGTTGTTACACCAAGACTTCCAGGGAGAATGGACTGAGTTGCACAGTTAGCACATGTTGGGTTGTAGGACTTCGGAATGCTAGGCTGGAAAGTGTGAGCCTTCAATAACAGTCTAAGCAAACCAATTTCTCCATATGGAGCCTTCAATAAGAGTCTAAGCAAACCATTTTCTGGCATATGGACCAGGATCTAGTTTTATTTTTCCTCATCTCAGTGGCTTTATACTTTATACATAGCATTGAACAGCTATGTTCCAGTGCCTGTCATTGACCATGTTGGCTGGTTCCCTTGATTGAGAAAATGTTCCTGCTTGCTAGTTTCTGTCTTGAGAAAAAAAAAAATTATTAAACTAGTGACCCAGAACCCCAACACAGTAATGTGGCTGAAGTTCTCCAAAGACTATCTGCAGTCAAGAAGTCTGACTAACACTTGCAGGATCAGAGTGAATGACACATTTCTGATTTTCAGCAGATAGAGATTTAATGAGAAAACGTCAAACTGACTTAAGATGTAGCAGCCTGGTAAATGATTTTCAACTAGATCAGGCAGTGGGTGTTTAGTGGTGACTGTACATTGCAGGGAATGAGGAATGTACACAACTAAGCTTACCTGGGGCTCCCTGCCAGCTTCCAGAAGACAGGTAAAACTTCCCTTTGTCTCCTCCTGCCTGTCAAATGCTGTGGTCCTGATCTGTATGTACTGATTCTGAGCTCTGTTCCCAGCTAGTGACTCTGGGCAACTCACCTTGTATCACAGACCACCTCTGGGGTCTCTAACAGCAAATGTGTTTTGCAATGACTCCCTTTTGAGATTAATAATAATAATGATAATGGAGAGCATGTGGTTAATGTTCATGCAACACTAAGAGAAACAGGCATGAGTTATTTCCATGAACAACACTGTATTTCTATTACAGAAAGAGAAATCATAAGCTTATTTTGCACTGGGGCAACAAAAGCAAGTTTCCCACAAAAAAGTTTCCCACTATGTTCTTCTAATACTTGTAGTGAACTTTTTTCTGGCATCTAGATAGGAAGTGCTTTTGCCACAGCAGCTATGCAAATAAGAAGTACTCTATGCCTGCTAAGGCATCATAGCTCTGCTTTTTGGTACCTGATGGTTTAAATGCCTATTGCTAGCCAAAGGTTCTTGAGCCAGTAGCTAATGAATTGCTTTCTGCAAAGGGAGAGCATTACTGTAATTCTGATACAAGTGCAAGATTTCCAGCTACGAGGCTTTGCTAAGCCTTAGATCACCCTTATGCAAAAGCAGTGAAGCAGATCATGTGCGAAAGGGAAAACTGTCAGTGCCAGATCCTGTGTTTCAGAGCATGTCCACTCACACACTGCAGACACTGAGCCTCAGCCAGGCTCTGAGCTAAACTGGCTGGTGACAGAATCACTGGGTTTATTCACAGGAGCCCAGTGCAGCTGAGGAAACCCTCTACTATCAGCTGTGGAGTCAGCATTTTTATACTCCGCAGGGGGAAAGAATGTTGAATAGGTGGCACATTCTAGTTGGGAAAAATATTTACTCTGTTACCTTTGCCTTTAAACTCGGTCAAGAGTCCTGTCCCAAATGTTGCAAGCTCTGACACCTGGGACTGGCTTTAGATGCTGACTAAGGAGATGGGAGGCTGAGCCATATGTGAGCTGCTTGCTGATCTGTACTGGGTCATGGATGGCAGCAAAGCAACTTTCCCAGGTTCATTGCACAGATTGGAGCAATAAGGCCACTCCAGTGGGCTCCACCAACAGCAGCTCTAGGCCACTCTGCTCTGTGACTTGCAGCCAGTCTGTAGCACCCACTACCAAAGTCTGGAAATAATGTGGGCCTGGGACCCTGATTTCCTCAGGAAGCAGATCCTGGTGAGCCCTATACAGGTAAGACATCTTAAGTCAATCCTGACATTTCACTCAATATTTGTGCTGGAAAGGTGGCTGTTAGACAGGACACTGACAAGGACTGAGCTTGTCTTGCCCTGAGTGTGTCCTCCTGAAGAGCATTCACTTCTCCCAGGCAGTGATGCATGTCCTTAGCTCAGGTCCCTTCATTGTGCCTCATGTGAGCCCTTGTGCTTTTATGTCTGTATTACACAGTCCTCAGGGAAGCACTTGAACACTTGGTTGCAAAAGTCTCATTAGCACCCAGAGAAATTACACAGAGTAGTACAATAAGTTGTAGACAAAAAAGAATGTGAACCTCAAAGTTCAAGGAGGAAGTTGGAACTGCAAACAAAAAAAAAAGTTCAGAGGACAAATCTTTAGTGTGATTTCATAGTGGGGACATTTTGAATTCCGACTCATGCAGGATTGTGTAGTGACATTAGTCACTCTGCTTAAGTTAAATTCTGAGTCATCTTTATGAAGTCACTGCAGGTTTCTTAGGCCAATAATCAATAAAAACTTCTTTTCAGTCTTATTTCAAGCATTTCCTGGAGGGAAAACTGTTTTCAGGAGTTCTCTCTCATGGGTAATCACAAGAAGTTTGAAGAGGATAGGTGTATTGCTGACACAGGTACAATGGCATTTCAGGATGTATTTAAAAATATTGGATTAGATTCACAATGAGTGCACAGAGCAAATTAACTTTGTCTGAAAACATCCACAAAAAAGTTTGATTAATATTGTAAGAGCAAGACTTGTATGCTAACAGCCAAACTTTGGGACCTGTGGGACACTTAGGTAAGGTTAAATCTTTGACATCCAAAATGGAAGATGTTGAAGGCAGTAGGTGCTTTAAGATTACTTCTGGGTTGTGATTTGAGGTTTTTTATTTAATAGCTTAGAAGAAGCTATTGCTCTTAACTTCATGCTCTGATAATGTGGTTCCAGCTGGTTTGTGCTAGAGCCTCCTGTCATTCTCTGTCGATTTAAACTTCAAGTCCTCAGTGACTTGGAAATCTGTTCTGACAGAGAAGGCATTCTTGTTTCTAGTCTTCTACAGAACAAGATGTCAGCAGGTGACAACCTGTGTTTCCTTAATATAGTTAACAAGGTTCAAAGGACTTAATCCATGGCCCTTTCTTGTGAATGTCTTACTATTCTGACACTGTTTCCCACTAGCATCTTAGGCAGTGGGTGTTGAGGACTGTCAGCTTAATGTCTGACATTGTACTTCAATGGAGACTGCTTAATTTCATGTCCTCTAATCCGTGGAATCTTGTTAAGAATTATTGTGTTAGGCGTGCAAAATAAAGCAGGTTCACCAAAGGCAGCACCCACTTGGCTTCTTGGAAGGCTCTGTTGAGCCAGTCTCAGGTACTTTTAACCTGTGCTTTTCTCTTGTTTCCTGGCCAGTGGCATAGAAAGCTATGTATGCTTTGTTTCAAACAGGCATTTTTTTTCATTTAATTTGATTTGACATTAAGCATCTTTTCCATGTAGACATACAGCAGTCTCTGAAAAAAGTGCATCCAACAGCTCTACAATAGATCCTAACAGAGCTGGGATTGTGGTCAGTAGAGTACAGATAAATTCCCTACAAAATAATATGTAAGTAGTTACTGTTAGATAGGGGGGACAAACTGTATTATACAGGGATCCTTTATCACTTTAGGCTTGTGGGGGCACCTTTCAACATCTTGTATATGCACACCCCTACAACTCTCCACTCTAGGACCTTATTCCTTACAGTCTCCATGATCATTAGTTAGAGGCATTGCTGCTTTTTAATGTACCAGACATCCCTTTCATTCAGAGATGCCTTATGCAAAGCATTTGCTGCAGAATCAGTATAAAAAAACTTAAGACAAAACCACTTTCCCCACGGGAGCACTTCCTCAGTACATGTTGATGAAATATGTCAAGACTCTCTAAATTAACTTCTTAGGTTCACTGCACAGTTTCTCTTTCAATCACAATCTTTTGTCCTGTCTGTGCCTTAGTTGTATATATTTTGTTACTCCTTCAATGGTTGATTTATTGGTGGAGAGACCAGCTGTGCCTAGTTTACATGAGCTGTGCTATAGGAGGCCTGAAAAGGTCTGGTTTAACTTAGAAATATTGGAGCTGTAAAATTGATGATTGCAGGTTGGTAGAGCATTGATTTACCTGATTTCTGTTTACCTGTATCAGTCAAACCAGTTTCTCTGAGGTGTTAACTGACTGGTGTTTCAGCGTAGAAAGGGGAATGGAAAAAAAGGTCATTTCAGGTTGTACCTCATGAATTTTGTCTGTCAGAATCTAAGGGACAAAGGCAAATATTTCCAAGTTTTCTCTTCCAATTATTGAGTGCTGAGCCTACCCCACAACTATTGCCCTGCATCAAACACCATTTTGTGTGGCCTTGCTTGTATTCAGTGAGCTCTTGGTTTTAGTTAAATGCTGCTCCATGTGCTAACAAAACTGAAAGAGCTGTGTTGAATTGCTCTGAGCACTGGTAGTCAGAAACAAGAAGCTGTTTCCTTCAGAGAAACCCCGAGGAAGACAAATTTCTCTGAGCTAAAACACTGGATACTCCCCAGCCCAAACAAATAGAAACAGACTCTGAGTAGCTGAAATGACTGTGATAACTTAAAAGAGAAACTGCCTAGCTGTTCATAATAGGAGACATAGATGACTGTCAGCTCATCTCGTAATAGGCATAAATTAAAGATACGATGGTAACCTACTTTTGGTTAGCTGCTTTAGGTACTTAAAGTTTCTCTTGTCTTTCCCCCCTGGGCTCTGATTCCTGCTCTTTAAGTTCATGGAAGTCAAGGCACAAAGGAATAGTAGAATGAACTTCTAAGGGTTTCTATTATTTCTATGCATGCGTGTAAAGGTAGGCAGAATTTCCCCAAAACAGAAATTTATCATTCCTTCTATCTGAAAATGAGAAAAAATAAATATGAGACTGTCCTCAGTGATCTGATTTGCAACAGTAAGACAAAAAAAACCCTGTTACTTTTATAATCTTTTAAATACATGTTTTATACAGGTAGAGCTCCATTTACTATTATCTCATGCTGTTGTTGCTGTTTTTACTAAGGCAAGTGCAAGTCAGAGCTTTGTACTATGTAATGGGAAACTGGACAGAGAGCCTGTCTCTTCTCAAATAATCCTTATGTAATATTTTGCACTTTCATATAGGTAAGTGTATCTTTTAGAAAAGAAATGGTGTCAGTATATACTTTGGAAAGCTGTCATGACCTGGCATGTTGAACAGGGACCTCAGGGAGGAGAGAGTTGTTCCCATTTCCTTAAAAAATCAATCCACATCTGCCTGTGCATTAAGCCTCCAACTTGCACCCTCAGCAGTTTCTGAAGACTTTCTGCCAAATCTCCAGAGTGGTCCATTTGACCATCGTGTTCTCCACTGCACAGAGCCTCAGAGCCATGCAGGGTATCAGAGGGTCAGGGACCTCGTGCTACAGGGTGAATCCCTGCTGGGCTGGCCAAGACTCAGCATTCCTCATTTTGCTTTTTGTTTGCCATGATGATTTTGAGAACTTTCTAGTCCTTTTAAAGTTCAAATTATGATCAAATTCCAAAGTGAAAGAACAAATATGAGTTATAGCTTTTTTTTTTTTTTTTTTTCCTTTGTTTTATGCCCCATCTCTGACTTGGAGGGTCAAATCCATGGCAAGTTCATTTCTGGGCCAACTCTGCCAANCTTGTTTTGGGGCTTGTTTTCTGTTTTTTTTGCTTTTTCAGGAAAACCAAGTTGTACTACCATGCTTGGCATTTTGGTCATGGCTACCTACAGTAACTAAAACAACAGTCTCTTTTTCTTTTAAATAGTTGTTCTTGGCCATTTAAAATCTTGTTGTAACTTATGCAGCACTCAGTGTGGCTCCATGTGGTATAATTCTGAAATTTTAATTTTAAAAAGTTTTAGGAAATTATATACTGGAAAAGCCTACATTAAAGAACAGTATCACAGTATTAGGCACTCAAAACACCAACAAGGTTTACCTTTTCAATCTGAATTCACCCCCTTTGTTCAGAGTGTATGTACATGTAATGTATATTCTTGCATTTACCAGAGTCTGTGCTTACTCAATGCACAGGAAAAACAGAGTCCTTCGTGAGTCCCAGGTGTGTTATTTTGAGGTTACATCTTGGGGTTGAATCCCAGGAATTTACAAGTTCCAGCACTAGTTCTGACACTCATTCCTAGCCCTTCCTGAAGGAGATTTGTAAGGCATATCAGTGAGCAAATAAAAAATGCATGGGGCAATCTCAGTCCTAACATTTCCTCGCAGGCAAACTCTTGATTTCATTTTTAATGTAATGCTCTTTAAATGTAGAGACCGTGTGCATGTGTAATAGAAGAACACATCCTGTTAGATCGATGGAACACAGGGGCAAACGTGCCTCTATAAACCGTGGTGCAAATGGGGATGTGTGACCTGACTATCTGAGTGCTCTCTTTTATGGCCAGGATACCATATATTTAAAGTTACAGTACAGTGTGAATCCAGATCTCTCGAATTAGCCTAGGATCATATTTCCTGGTTTCTAGTGATTACGATTTAGTAACATACGGTGCTGAAAGGAAATCAGATTATGTACATCATTTAACCCAATACAGGTTAACTTAGAGGTGAAGTCCCTTATAAGTCCTGATTCTGATATTTTTATACTAATTCCTATAATGACAAAATTAATTGTTATTTCATTGAATGTGATCTTCTCTTCATTAACTTTGGTGTGCCTTCATGGTTATATCCATAACTGAATAACGGCCATGATTTTGTCAGCTCTTCCCTGACAGAATTTGACCTGCTGCTTTTGGACACTGACAGCTTTTGGGTCACTGTTTCCCCTGATGGCATTGGGGCTAACCCACTAGTAACATTAGTTATAGTGCCTCTACCCTGAACCTGTGAAAGTTTGGAACAAGCCAGGCCCTCTTGTTGTCACTATGGCATGCCCTGAACCTTGCTGTGGGTGGCAGGAACTGGCAGGAAGAGTAGCACTGCTGGGAAGTCTCTCTTGGCTCCCTGGTGCAAAGCTGGCTGTGCTGCTTCTAAGGAGCACCGAGGCAAAGTCACACCTGACAAGATTTCAGAGCTTAGTTGTTGAACTTAAATCATACAAGACTTGATACTGCTCAAGGAAGATATACTTTTTTCAGTCCAATTTAACTGCTTTCCATACTGAAACCGAAATACTTATATATTTTGAGTTAGTTTCTCTACCTTATTAGTTATTTCTAAAATCGTGATATTTGAAATGTCTTTTTTACATTTGAAAACTACATTTGCTTTTCAGGTTTGAAACCTCTAGGGTATAGTGGGGTTATGTTTTCAATTTCTCTGCAGCCAAGAGTAATAAGGAATGAAAAAATAAAATGACAGTTCAGCTTCACAAGTATTTACTGGTCATTTAGGATGTATCACAGCTTTATCTGGCTGTTACTATTTTTAATTAAGTTGATAATGGAGTATTTTTAAGGTCACCTACAAACTTCAGAAAAAGTTGCAGTGGGTCAATCTGACTGTAGCTTGGACAGAATTATTCTCTAACACATTCACCTCCCCCAGGTCACTATAGGGGTACTGCAGCTGGCAGGGAGCAGGAAGCTTGCCTTGGTCATAACCCAGGCTGAAAGTTCTTCATGAACTTTATGAACAAGCAGGGAATTGAGGTTACACATCTCTCATGTGGGCTGTTATATTTGACACCAAATTCTAAGAAACTAGGATGAAAATAATCTTTTTGTTGTTATGATCATAGTAGCGTATTATCTGCTGGAAATGGACCTGGAGAAGAGTCAACAAAGGATGTTTTCTATTTTGTTAGCTGGTTTTAATTTATCAGCTGCCAGTTTCAATGTATTCCTCTAACTAGTTGTTGGAAAAATATCTACCCCCTACCATGCAGATTCTGATGGGGGATGTGTGAATATCCTTGTGCATGTTCATAACATTTCCAGGCAGATCCTAAATGTTTGTTTAAAAGCTAGAAAAATCCAGCCTTCAAAGTTCAGAAGAACTTTACTGCTCATGTTGATGCAAAGAGATTTATCGTGCCAATATTTGTTAATACCTCGGGGAAACTAATGCCTCTTGAGTAACGGGATAAATGTTGAGCCTCAATGCCAAGGTGCCTGTGGGTTACAACTGTTGGGTTTATGTTAGAGTATGGTTGCAGGCAAAAAGAATTGTGGCTGCAAATGAGATAACAATGAGTCATCAACCCTGTTGCTGCCCCTGATGCCAGCTGGGGATATTCCTGCGGCACTGGAGCGACAGCCGCCGGCACAGTTCTGCTGGATGCCCTGCCACAGGCACACCAGGCTCTCTCACATGAGGCAGTGCTCATCATCCCAGCAAGAGGTTTGCATCCTCATTCACTCACACTCCTGTAATCCTGCTGCTCCATGAGAGTACAGAAATCACAGCTTTGGATTTCACTGAGTTT
Organism: Illadopsis cleaveri; assembly: GCA_013399915.1. Taxonomy (NCBI): domain Eukaryota; kingdom Metazoa; phylum Chordata; class Aves; order Passeriformes; family Timaliidae; genus Illadopsis; species Illadopsis cleaveri. Next base: position 332,085 of record VXBB01023389.1, read on the forward strand.
TGGAGCTCACATTGCTGAAAGAACAGCAGTCGAGTGCCAGGGTGTGTCATAGTGACCCTCACCCCAGATGCCTTTTTCTGACAGAACAGGTGCATCCATGGCACTTCCAGGACAATCCTTAGAGCAATGACATGAAAACTGAGCTTTTATTTTCTGTCAGTTTAGAGGGCTACTGTAACAAGATAGATGCAAGATGACATGAGATTCTGAACAGAACTGAAACAAGAAGGCACCCATTGTTGGCAAATATTGGGAGAATTTGTTTCCTCCTCGCATGGAAATACTCCAGCATAGTCATCCTGCACTTCATGGAAACCTGCAACAATAATGGCAAGCAGGGGAACATTTCAGATAAATCAGTGGTTAGAGACCTATTTTGATACTGACTTCTGATGGCACCTGACATTGAGCCTGTGATTTATGACTTCATGATGGTTTTGATAGTTCAGTTTATGCTTTCAGTGAAACAATCTGATGGCCAGGAATCAGGCAATTTTTGTGGATTAATGCATTTTCAAAAAGGCTCTATATTACATTTACAGTGACACAAACTACTGTTGTTGGAGGAACTTAGAATTTTATTGGCAAGAAGCAGCAGTGAGGTCAGATGAGGGCAGTCCTGGTGTAGCCAGCTCCCAGGAGGGATGGCTTTGTCAGGTCACCAAAGGACATTGGTTTTTCCTGCTCCAGCCTTATGGTCTGTTCTGCTTTCCCTCATAAAGCATCTTCAGTTTTGCCAGTCTCTTGTCACTGTTTTCACAAGAATCCTAGTTTTGCCTTGAAATCTTTTGGACAATCCTGAGCTCTTGCTTAAACTTCTTGTTATCAGGTCAGTCTGTAGCACTTTTTCCACAAGATTTCTTTTCTCCTGACTTGACAGAAACAGCTTCTTGGTTCCCTTCTCTAGGTGCCAAGATGGAGACATCTTCTAGCACTGCTTTGCTGCTTCTTCATGGTAGTCAGTGCTTCTGAACAATTCATAGCACTTTTTTTGGATGAATATTTTGGGAAAACACACTGCTTTTAGCTCTTTCAGCGCTCTCAAATGGACAAAAATGAAATAGATAATGTGGATACCCTGCAGTTTATATGTTAGCTGTATCCAACAAGTAGAAAAGAAAGAAATTGACAGAAGGACGGGAAAATAAAACGCAGGGATTATGGGGAAAACATGTCTATAGGAACTTTAATTAAGTATGACATGTAGATAAATTCTTCGTCACTGTCAGGATCAAAATTTGATCTGTCCTTTTACTATTAGATATACCACAGGAAGAATATCTGTTCAGTGCCCCCCTAGCTGCAACTGCATGAAAGAGTTGACAGTGTGATCACAAACCAGTGTGTTGAGTGTTAATAACCACTTTTTGTAATTTTAAAATAGTTTTTTTTTTCTACACGATCAACCTCAGACTGAGTTTCTACAGTAACCAACCTCATAGCACGGGGTAAAAAAGTATTTACATCCTGAACTGATAAAGAATTGGATTTTAAACACAATATTCTAGGAGGAGTTTTGCCTGAAAATACTTCAGTGTTCATGCACGAATGTTTGGAAAACATAGAAAGGTGGAACAGCCCTCAAGTGTCCTGCCCTGATGCTAAATGAACATGACCTAAGACTTCTGATGAAACCAAGAAACAGTTATCAATTAGCATCAGTTTCAGGAAGCATCATTGTATCGAGACATCTCAGGGTGCCTTTATAAAAGAAAAACCTACAATAATTTAATAGCTCAGCCTGCTGTGCCAAATAGATGAGTCAAAGCAGAGGGAAAAAAAGAGAAGGGGTATGAGCCATAGTCTCACAATTGCACTAGCCTGCAGGAAAGTGTTGATTTACTTCCAAAGTATTTCTGCTAGGAGAGTGATGGGAGATGTCACTGTAAAGCTTGAGCTTGTCTGGGAAATTAAGGACACCTCACTTTTTTATTCCCCATTTACAAGCACTGATTTTCATTCAGTTTTCAAAAGGCCTTCAGACAAAGAGACCAAGTGAATGACGTGAATGAGTATTTTATGCATAGTGGAGCAGAAGTTAGCTCTTGGAAGGAGATGGTTGATATAGGCTTGTAGTGCTCATGTAAACTCAAGGGCAGATGGTTCACAGCCTGTGTTGGGCCTCTTCAGGGATGTGGAAACCAGGCTGGGCAGGAAGGGTTTAAGTTTATTCTCCTGAAGTTTGAATTTCAAGTGGAAAATTTAAAATGCCTCCATTTTGATAGGCTTTTGCAGGGTTTGAGAGATGCTGCAGTTACATTATTTTTGTCTTCCCTGTGGTAGGCTATGGTTCCTGAATGAACTATGTTTCCTCAATGTATCATTGCTGACCATAAAGGACAACAGCTCCAGGAAGAATGGTGACTACATTAACATGAAAGACATGACCACAGTAGCTGGAACACAGAAGACACCCGTATTTAGTCCTGTTTTCATCCAAGTTGGCCATTTTTTTCCAGGTATATTGTGTATAAGCTACAATCCTCTGAAAATACATCAAACTGCTTAGCTTAAAAGCCTGGAAATCAAATGAAAAAATTATTCTGGTGACCTTACTTCTGTTCCTTGTATGACGAACATGATGGCATCTAAAACCAGTTTCAGTGTGCTGGAGCAGAGCCTGAAGCTGGCAGAAGAGTACAGCTTTGGCTTCAGTTGCTGAGATGCCAGAAGAGATTGTAAGTCCTTGAAATTCTTCCAAGAAGTCACTTTGTCCTGGATGAAAACTGGCATTTATCAGTGCAGATGATAGTGCTGTATTTTAGATGGCATCAATATTGATTTGTATACTGCACGAGCTTTTAAATATGATTTAAGATAAAGCTTAGCTTAACGTAAGACATTTCTCCACAAAGCATTGATTTAATGTTAATGTTTTATGTGTTGCTCTCTTTGCTATAGGCTTTCCTTTGGTTCATGGAGACTTCCCAAGTATCCCTCTCAGTTCCCTCTTACAGGCACTTGCAAAAACCCCACAAACACTTGACACGTGAGTAAGTATTCAAAAGTTTAATTTATACTATCTGACAGGCAGCTTCCAAAGCAATTAATTAATGGTGGTCATTATTGTTCATCTCAAATTCATTATTACCCTTCTAGTTGCTTCGACTTGGCTTATTGTTTTCCTAAGCTTTATGAAGACAATGGGAAGAAGAACCAACCTGATTAAGATCTAACAGAAAAGTTAAAGTAGGTTAGTTCGTTTTCCATTCCTATAGGGTAATTTCTCGTACTTTGCCTCTTAAAGTGCTGGGAATTGTAAGCAGAGTCTTTATTAATCTAGAGAGAGAATTTCCTATTTGACTTCTATTTAAATTATCTATACCAGTTCTTGCTAGATGCAACAGCACTGAGTATCAATCCCCTCTGTGTGCCTACTTGACCTTGCTTGGGCGTTTCAGGATGTGAAGGCTGGGGAAGCCGAACGCTGTAGCTGCTGATGTGTGTCTGAATCCTGACGCCCAGATCTCTGGAACAGCGCGGCTGTGTGGAAGCAGCATCAGCTTTCGTTAGAGGAGTGGAAAACATCTCCTCGGCAGGTTGAAGATGCCCTGACAGGAGAGGTGCTGGGAGAGCGGCAGGGTTTGTTCCAGGCGGCAGCCGCTGTGCCCCTGCAGAGCCTGGGCGGGCGCGGTGCCCGCGGGTGCCGGGGGGCTGTGCCCGGCCCGTCCCGGGGCTCCCCGCGGCTCCGGCGCGGCTGCGGCAGCCAGGGCAGGGCGGGGG
>VXBB01023389.1:336271-358752 GCA_013399915.1 Illadopsis cleaveri
TGGGCCGGCCCGACTGAGAGCCCGCGGACCGTCCGGCAGCCCGGCCGGTGCTGCCCGGAGCGCCGAGGCGGGGCCGCAGCAGCGCGGGGAAGATGCGCTCGGCGGCGCGGACAGCCGCGTTCCTCCTGCTCTGCGGGGGTAAGTACCGCCGAGCCCGGCCCCCGGGAACTTCGCCGAGCTCAGGTGCCACCGGCGGCCCGGTCCGGCTCCGAAAATCCTGCCACAGATACGGACAAGATATAAATAATCCTGATACGTTTTCTTCGTTTTTTAAAAGCTAAGTTAGAACAGATGTGAGTTTGCTTTTCTCGGAATTTATGATGTGAAAGGGAAAATATTAAAGTATATTCCCATTTTAAGTTTTGAAAACATGATTGCTTCTCAGTTATCCCACTCCTAGAGCTTTCTGTATCATCAGACTAAATGCGTTTTGGATTGGTAAATGAAAATGACCAGAATATGGATAGTGATTGGATTGTAACTTAGATGATGCTATCCACAGACGTCAAGTTTCTAAAGCAAACAGAAAATCCATTATATCTCTTTTTCTTCCATATGGCTTTGTTTGCTGATGGATTTCTGACGTTTACATGAATAAATCAAAGTTGTATGCTAGAGAATGCAGTACAACCTTGCACACCAAAAATGCATTTGTGCAAAAAAGTAAAGCCCAAACCAGTCCAGCAGTTCACTAGTTGGTCTAACAGTGAGTAGAGTGCAGTATTAATTCTGCCCTTGTGATTCCCCATAAGCATGTGACTTGTTCCTTCTTTTTATTAATTCAGATTAACTGTATTAATTTGCACCATTTTAAACTACTTTCTGTACTTGCAGCGATTATAAAGCTCCTATTTATTTTTTTTTCTTTAGTATGCTGAAATACTTGAAGTTGCGCTTATTTTTTCTCAATACGTTATTGTTAAGATATGATTTTGTAAAATCTCACTGGTAGTGAAATCTAGGCTATAAGGAGATAAAATGTGTAGGATATACTGCATCTAAACACACACGTCTAGTGAAAAAAAAATAAAGTGGGTTGTATCCCAAGACATTTCACTGTCAAGAAGAATTAGCCGTACTTGTATTGCTAATGGATGATCTATCATGCCTACTTTGCTTTTATCTTTGGCAAATCCATTTTCTTTAATGTTTTTGGCAGAATTAGGAGAAATGTAATTTACGTAAGTTCTTCAGCTTGAGGGGTATGTTTTCATTAGCCAAAATGATTCACATGCATTTGCTTGAAGATGATTTTCAGTGGTTTCTGTTTAAGCTGGACAGATGAGCTTACTTTGATTCACGTTGTGATACCCCAGATTGTTGCACATCCTGAACTAGCTGGTGTTAGGAACTCTGGAGCTGCTTTCTCTTATGGCTTTTTTTTTTTTTTTTTTTTCCCCTGCAGCATTTCCCTTTCATTTGGACCGCCATTTGATTTTACTTTTAGTTGTACAACTTCACATGAATTTCAGTCTGAAACTCTCAAATAGGAAAGGTATTCTGTCCACTCAAGATAGACCTCTAAACCTTTCTAAATACCATACCTCAGCATTTGGAAATAGTTTCAAACACTTTTTATTATTAAACGTAGCCATAAATTGTTAACTTTTGGATCTGACCATGGTTTGGAGGAACATTATAGGAGCTAATTTATTTGACTAGAGTAGGCTGCCAAGTAGATATTTTTTTTTTGTATACTGCTTGCTTATACTGAAAATTGCAAATATTTTGCTCATGCTCTCAGCTTTGACTACTGATGCTTAATACTTGGTTCCCCTTAGTTTCTACTAAAACTATGGGGAAGAAAAGTTGTGTACATTTGTGCCCACACTTTAGGGTAATTGTATGCATAGTTATTTCAAGAAATCCAGCGTATTAGCAACGTTCTATGGGTGTCTGTTGGTAGAGAAGCACTGCTTCACATTGTTTAGGTGTGTAACACTAATTAGCTGTTATGGAATAAGAGCTGAGTTTACCACAGGGGCAAGATGAAGTGTTGTGTCTTGGAGGTCCTAGCAAAGCCCCTGCATGCACAGAGTTCCAGTTTACAAACACAGCTGTCTTAGGAGTGGTGATGCATTCCCCTGGTGGGGAAGGCAGTGAAACTTCAGTGGGCTCCATCCTAGGGGAAAGGCAGGGATTCCTCAGTGGGAACTGTCGTGCTCTTGCCAGGTGTTGTGAGGGAATCTCTTTCAGCTGGGCAACACCTCATCACAGAGGATTCCCACCCGAAGTTAACCTGCAGGGATACCCTTGCACTCAATTGCAATTGGTACGTCTTTGGTTTAGCTAAATGTGGAGTTTTGGGAAGCTGAAAACTGCTGTGGTTCATACAACATGTGCTCCCAACACACCCGAAGGCATTTTACTGAGTGAGCTGGCGTAATCAATCTGGGGAGCGTGCTGTTAGTTGAAAGGATTGGATTTGGTTGTTTTGTCTTGGTGGGCTTCAAAAAGCACACTGGAGCGTTTGTTCCGAGGCAGGAAGGCGCAGCCTTGGTGCTTTGGCACCACAGGCAACGTGTGAGTCTCCTGCAGGCACTTTTCTTAATGTGCAGTAGCCTAGAAATACCAAAAATAAAAGGAATGTTTCTTCCCAAATTAAGGCTTCTGTCTGTTTTGCCATTTAAAGGAAATTCAGGGTTTTATTATGGAGTTTTTGCACGTGTCTTTTTCAAAAGTTTTACATCCTGTCAGGTGTAGGACTTCAGGGTGTTTACTTGCATATCACGCTGCGTGGCTGTTTGGTGCTGGAGTTTTGAGTCTGAAAGTCATTGATCTCAGAAGGAGACCTTGTTCAGTTAAATGTAGAAAAGAGTGCCCGTGGGAAGGACTTGGTGGGATTGTCTTGTCTGGAAAGGAATTTTTGTTATTAAAGGGAATCCTTTTGACGAGATAAGTTCTTCTCAGTGAATAAAACACAGTTTGTAAGCATTACACTATGCAAATTTTGTAAAATTGGAAGGGGAACCTGCTCATGGAAATAATAGGGATCCTGCTTCAACGATGTGCTCTTGAATGCAAATTATTCAACATTTTTTTCTATTTTATTGACTGTTATAAAACTCTTGATGAATGTACTAGTTCTGATACTCGTTTATGGACTGTTCGGGATCGATTCTTGCAGTGCATTTCCCTGCTGCTAGCATTGCTGCTAATGTTTTGACTGGTTACAATTTACACCAAGTCCAGGCTCAACTCGTGTCCAGATCAAGGATGGACCAACTTCAGGAACCAACTGCAAATATTGACATTATTCTCCCCCAAGTGTGGTTATTTCACATAATATTTGTATTTCATGATAGAAAATGGGTGCTTTCTCTAGAAAAACAATACTTATGTGATTCTGCCAAATAAACAATCTTCTGTGCACTCACACCTTTAGATCAAACCAATGCTGATCAGATCAAATGGAGCACAGAGCATTGACTTGAGTCAGGGACTGGCTAAGCTGGACATAATTTGTGTACCTGTTCTTTTTTTTTAAAGCAGTCATCTGGTCAGACAATATATGAGCAGGATTTTACACTGTAAACTAAAATTTCTTCTGTTTTATTATGACCCTGACTGTGGGCAAAGGGAATCTGTGGAGGACCATGAGAGGCACTTCATTAGATTTTACGTGTCTTAATCAGGAAGGATCAAAGAATTATATGGGAATTTCAAACCTTGCTGCTCCTTTTGGTAGGAAAAAGAGTATTAATCACAATGCTTTGGTTCCTTCCTACTTTGTTGTTTTTCTCTGCCCAGAGGTTCATCATCTTACCTTCTGGCTCTTCCCCAGCTGGCACTTGTCCTCTCTCTGGTCACCTGCTGCTGCCTGCATTGGACCATGAAACTGCTGCTTCACTTGCACAGCCCTCACTGGGGTTCATCCCAGTGCTCCTACCAGGGAAGGGAACTGGGCCCTCTGTGGCTTCATGTCTCCCCTCATTTTACTCCCATTGTCAGGTCCTTCACCTTCCATTTACTTCACAAATGAAATTTTGCATGAAGTTCACCTCCTGCAGCATTTTCCCGTTCATAAAAAGTAATTTACTGTGTTGTTTTTTTTTTTAATCCATGCTAATTGAATCCATATTTGTGTTATATTTAGTTGCCTTCTCATTGTTATGTGGTGCCTTCTCAAGGTGTCATTTAGGGCAATATGTGCTATTGACTTGATTATTTCTGCCAGTCAGTGAGTTGGAGTCTTGGTCTTTGGTGTCATTCAAGGGGTTTGTTACTGTCACAGAGACAGCATAAAGGAAATGAATACAAAGATAGCAAAAAGCCAGCATTTTAATGCTTAAAGCTCATTTGTTAGTCTTTGATTAACAGACAAGGTTTCTCATAGCATTAACATCAACAGTCAGTCTGTACAACAGTGTGGGCTCAGCACCTGAATGCAAGATGCTTATTCAGTAGCATGCCCACCATCAGTTCTCCATCTGTATGTCATCCCATAGTCTCTTCCATTTTTGGGTTTCTTACTGAAATGACAGACACAGCTGGTGAAAACACATGTATTTTGTTAATTTTCATTTCCCTTTCCCCCAGTTTGGCCCCTGGCAGGAGGGAAAGGATTTGTTCACTTGTTGCTGTACTTCCATGCTTGGTTTGGCGCTGCTGGTCCTGCTCCTCCAGGCTGCTCTTTTCTCCCATAAAGCAACCCAGCAAACACAAATATGCCATGGGTTGGAAGAAATCCATCCTGTGGAAGCTTGGTGTTTTCTGGAGAGGCTCGTTGTGTAAAGGTCATTTAGAGCCTGTCTGCTGTGGGGAGAGGGTTTGCTTTGTTCAGACATTGGCATCCTCCAGCTTTCAGGCAGGGCTGTGAGTGCTGCCAGCTGGTGATGGACTGCAGTTATCTCTTGGTTCTGAAATGTAAAAAACTGCCTGCCAGTGCTTATCGAGTGTGGATACTTGTATCAGGAACATTGCAAATCTTACCTGAACACAGGTGGTGCTTCCCTGTAGGAGCAGGGTGGATGTCAAGAACATCTTCTTCCAGGTTCATGCTGCAGTCTGTTCTTAGCTCTTACTTTCCACTTTTGTTTGGTTTGGCAGAAGCAAAGCTTAAAAATTCGCCAAAATGTTCTAAAGAGACTTTGGAATTTTTTGTTGTCCCGATGATTTTTCTTTTTTTGTAACTGTCTTATATTTTGGAAAGCAAGCAACTGAAGCATTGCAAGGATAATAAATACAGCAATTACTGCGGGAGAAGGACAGATTTGAGGTTTGCATATTAGTTTGGTTAGATCAGGATTCAAATTCAGTTGACAGCTGTGCTACACATTTGCTCTTTGTCTCACCCTCTCTCTCTCTCAGTTTTCTGTAAGTACCACCATCAATTTCTTTATCCTTAGAATATCGTGTGCATTGTTGATTGAGTGACACAGTTTCAAACTGGGCTACACTAGAGCCCGTGCAAAGAAGGGAGAACACAATGGGAAACCTTACAGAGTCTCTAGAGTGATAATGCATCAGTGAAAAACAGCATCGGAGAAGCTGCAGAATGAAATCTATTCAAAGGCTTTATTTTTACAATGGGTTTTATTCTTTTATCGGTGAGATATACTGGGATATTCCACAATGTTTTGGCAAAGTCATTATGAGCCTTTTGACAAGTGTTCGTGTAGATATGTTGCTAGTTAATGAAGTTATTAAGAAAGTTTTTGTTGGCAAAATAGTAAGTCAGCTGAAGTGTGAATAACCAGATGGATTTTGCTCCTTTGGGAGCTCAGGAATTTAAAAAAATTTATCTAAAGTGATCTCTTTTCCCCCCCCACGTAAGGAGAACACAAAGCTGGTTTTTTAAAGATTACTTCATAAAAATGGCTAAATAGTTTCAGATTTCTGGATCTTGAAATGAGACCATAAACATACTAGGAACATTTTATCCTAAGAGATGCTCTGTAAATCTGCTGAAACGAAGATGATCATCAGTGCTTTAGAGCCCAAGGGAAAATTACAGTGATCACAGTCAAAAAAGGGGATTGGAAACTTTGCTGGGGTAATAGTGCCAGAGATGTTGTTTGACTGAATTAGTTTAGAAATTTGGCTGATTGTAAATCAGGTGATTGTAAAAAGAAAATGGATATATTACTCCTAATGGCTGTCTAATGGCTTTTCAGTGTATGCATTTAGAAAACTAATTAAACAATATATTTAACTGATATAACAAAGTTGCTTGTGTTGCTGTAATGGGTGGTTGGGTTTGGTTGGGTTTTTTTTTAGTGTCCATTATGGCTTTTTTCTAAGTGAGACAAATTTCAATCTCAGATAATAAAATTAAATCTGGCTTTTTCTCCTAATTCAGAGGCACCAAGTATTCTGATATAGACAATTCCATTATCTGTTCTTTTCACTTGTGAAATGGAAAGACTTATATTGACATGAGTAGACCAGAATTTCATGTATCTTTGAAGCCCCTTAAAGACTAGATTTGCCACTGAATTAGAGCAGGCATCCTGTGGTCCTGTCAGTGACATTCTGAAGGTGTCTTAGAATGAAACTTAAATCTCCCAGTGGCTTAAAGACACAAAGAAGGGTTTCTCTGGATTTGGGAAGAGTAGAAGTGTTGTTGTGGGTGGTTCTTTACCCTCCTGCATAAGGAGCTGATAAGGATGATGTAGACAAGGATGATGTAGAGCAGCTTCCTTTGACTCCCTGAAGAAGTGACACTTCTACACTGGTTGGCTTCTGGAGATTTTTTTGTCTTTGTTGATGAGGTGTCCTTCCATACTCTATTATCTTAAAGCAGACACTGAAAAGTATTTCTGTGCAAAGAGAAGTAAGGATATATATAAAAAAAAATCAATGGTTTGCAAGATGTTGAGAATAGATTTGATTCTCTAGGTACTCTTTCCACCCCCTGCCACTGTGTTGCTTAAACCTTACCTCTCCTGTTAAAAGTAGCTCTGTGTGTTGCTGCTGTGTATTTGGGAGGAAGGTACTCACCTCCAGTGTTCCTGCTGTTTGGTCAAGGAGGGGAGCAATAATTTGGATTAATGCAAATAAAATGTAACATAACGTCAAAGAAAAGCTATTGTTTACTGAAATTTAGCCCATAACTATGAATTTAAAAAGCTGATTAAAAAATTAGATTTATTATGTCTATTTGGATGGAAATACCCATTATAGAACGGGTTAATGCATATGGCAGTCAGTCGTCTGAGAAGACCAGAGGGTTTGAAATGTATATGTACTCAAGGGCAGCAATCAGGCTTTCTTTCACACAGCATAAAAGCAGACACTAGGAAATTATATGAACACATTTATGTTGCCAGATTGTGGTGTGCAGGACTGTAAGTCAAAAGTGTGCTGTTCATGAAATCTGAATAACAGCGAGGGGAAAGGAAAGAATCCAAGGAATTCTCATCAAGAAAAGGCTTAAAGTTTTTATTTTAATAGGAAAAGAAGTTGATTTTCCAGAGGGAAACAACCGCAGAAATTAAAATTGGGAGCAGTGGAGGAGAGTGGGTTTGGGTAGAGGGCATTGGCTGCCATGTGAAATTGCACTGTAATGACTGGGAAGTTCTGACGGAACCTTTGGAGAAAGGATCCAACACTGATCATTAACAGAGTGCGGCTTTGGCACCTGCAGTGAGAAGTCATAATTTTGCAAAACACTTGAGTGGGGCCTTCTCACATCTCTGAAGTACTCAGGCACATGCTTAGTTTTATCCCATATCAGCAAAGCATTTTAGGCTGGGACTGCTTCAAAGCCCTGTAAAGAATCGCACAGTTCCCAGAGTTAAAACTCTCTGGCAGTACATTCAGTGCCGGATTTTTCTGTGCTCCCATTTGATGCCAAGTTCCCCTTTCCTGGTGTGTGCTGTCTAACCATGGAAATGGCTCCGAGGGGCAGGATTTCCTGTGGTGAGATCAACTCACCAACAGTCAGAATAACGTCTCAGGTTCTTGTGCTGCGTGGAGAGTACAAAGCTTCATCTAGTTTGGAAACTGCTGCACGTGTGGAGACATAGATTTGAAAAATCCCAGCTGATCCTCTATGTAGATTTAAAAACCTATACTGTATGTTAGAATGTATTCCAAATAGTACTTTAGAATATATATAAGATTGCATTTTAGAAGACATTTAGTGAACACTGAATGCTGTGACTGTTACCCTTTGGCATGTTTTCAAGCACTACAAGTACTGGGAGCCTTGGCCATAGTCAGNAACAAATATCATTAGTTGGGAAGTCCTTTTCCATAGCGTTTCACGTGGTGTTACTCAGGAATGTAGGTGAGGTTGGCTTGCTCAGAACTCTGCATTACCTTGGTTTACAATATCAGGGCTGGTTTGTTTAGAGCTGGTTTGGATGGCTTTGTCCTCCCTGTGGCCTGAGGTTTAGGTTCAGTGTTCCTGACCACTTGGTCAGTATGACTAGGCTGATGCACATCTGAGATACTTTTCACTAACAGCATGAACAAAGATCTGTGTGTGTATATACAGCAAGAGTGACTCTTTAGACTGAGTAGTTTCAATGAGTAGCCTTAATAGTCTGACTTTCCTCAGTTAGACCAAGAGAGGTGCCCTTGAGCCTTTCTGTAGGACTTTTGTTTCCCTGGGCTGTTGATAACTTGGAAATGGGTGCTACCTTGGCTTGCTTTGCTGCCTTTGAAGTGTGAGTTATGTATTGAGTGCCCCATTTATATATTGATAGTCACAGTGTCTTTGGAGAGAAATGCAGAAACAAATATTTTAAAAAAATATGATTGTTACTGCCTTTCAGCAGTTCTGGGTAGAGCTTTCTCTAGCTGAGCTTGTGGATGCCAATGAAGTAAAAAGGACTGAGGGAGATGATCTGTGTGAAATGGCCCATCCCAATTGCTATTATGAAACAACAGAAAAAAAAAAGCAATGGGAGTGTTTAGATTTTGGGTTTGAACATACACATTTTAAAGTAATGAAGGGGAAACAATACGGCTGTAATATAAATTTTATTGCACATTTGAATTCAGCATTGTTGACATGCTCTAGATGAGAAGGCATTTTAAACAATTTTATTGCTTTGCTAAACTTTTGCCTTTGTGAAGATTAGAAAAGTTGTCTTAAATTGCTTTGCTGAGGATTTTCTGGCTAGTGAGAGTTTATAACATGTATTTTCCAGATTTTTTTTTATTTAAAAAAGGAGATAAAACCCAAGCCTTTAAAACTTAGTTTCTGTAGATTTAACAACAAACAGGATCATCTTAAGAGACTGTGATAGATCACCCTTAAAAGCTCTGTGAAAATCAGAAACATACATAAAATTATTTTTTCTTACTGAGGCATTGAAGTGAGGCTGTTGTTGGAAAANGGGTCAAAAAAATGAATGTGTGTCAAGGGGGTCTGTACAATATCATGCCCATGTAAAACCTCAAAGAATAATAAGGGGGGCAAGTTCCCTGGTGGAGATGCGTGTCTTTAGTGAAATTATTCCCCATGAATCTCGACGTTGATGAATACATACCGCTCTTACAAATATCATTAGTTGGGAAGTTCTTTTCCGCAGCGTTTCACATGGTGTTACTCAGGAGTGTAGGTGAGGTTGGCTTGCACAGAACTCTGCATTGCCTTGGTGTACAATATCGGAGCTGGTTTGTTTAGAGCTGGTTTGGATGGCTTTGTCCTCCCTGTGGCCTGAGGTTTAGGTGCAGTGTTCCTGACCACTGGGTCAGTATGACTAGGCTGATACACATCTGAGATACTTTTCACTAACAGCATGAACAAAGATCTGTGTATGTATATACAGCAAGAGTGACTCTTTAGACTGAGTAGTTTTAATGAGTAGCCTTAATAGTCTGACTTTCCTCAGTTAGACCAAGAGAGGTGCCCTTGAGCCTTTCTGTAGGACTTTTGTTTCCCTGGGCTGTTGATAACTTGGAAATGGGTGCTACCTTGGCTTGCTTTGCTGCCTTTGAAGTGTGAGTTATGTATTGAGTGCCCCATTTATATATTGATAGTCACAGTGTCTTTGGAGAGAAATGCAGAAACAAATATTTTAAAAAAATATGATTGTTACTGCCTTTCAGCAGTTCTGGGTAGAGCTTTCTCTAGCTGAGCTTGTGGATGCCAATGAAGTAAAAAGGACTGAGGGAGATGATCTGTGTGAAATGGCCCATCCCAATTGCTATTATGAAACAACAGAAAAAAAAAAGCAATGGGAGTGTTTAGATTTTGGGTTTGAACATACACATTTTAAAGTAATGAAGGGGAAACAATACGGCTGTAATATAAATTTTATTGCACATTTGAATTCAGCATTGTTGACATGCTCTAAAGGAGAAGGCATTTTAAACAATTTTATTGCTTTGCTAAACTTTTGCCTTTGTGAAGATTAGAAAAGTTGTCTTAAATTGCTTTGCTGAGGATTTTCTGGCTAGTGAGAGAGTTTATAACATGTATTTTCCAGATTTTTTTTTATTTAAAAAAGGAGATAAAACCCAAGCCTTTAAAACTTAGTTTCTGTAGATTTAACAACAAACAGGATCATCTTAAAAGACTGTGATAGATCACCCTTAAAAGCTCTGTGAAAATCAGAAACATACATAAAATTATTTTTTCTTACTGAGGCATTGAAGTGAGGCTGTTGTTGGAAAAGGGGTCTTTTTAAAACTATTTATTTTCTTAGATTCTCGTCTAATAAAATTTGAAATGAAAGTTGAACCAGAGGTTTTAGGTCAGTAACTGTCTAAGGAAAATAAGCAACAATAAGAAAGCCCAAGGTTTTACTTATCTTTTTGATGCTGCCCATCCACCTTTTTTTTTTTTTTTTTATCTACCTGCCACAGACTAATTTATTTGTGTTTTTATATTTTTTTTTCAATAATTTCTTAGATCCTTGTTCTCCTGGCATCATGCAGCTGAGTGTCAATCTTTTAGTTTATTGGAAATTTATTTCTCTTCTGTCTTTGCAGAGGCCATTTTGGCATCATGGCAGAGCCATCCTTAATACCTGGCAATTAGAAAGCAAAGGGTGTGAATCTGTACAAGTCTCTACTTTGGCCTTTCAGAATGTGTTTGTCCACAGCACAGCTTCCAGGAGACAACAAAGGAAATGTACATTATTTAAATACTTAGATTGGTCATCAAAAACTCAGTTTAAATTGAATATAGTTGTTACATTTGTCAGTGTAATAAGACTAGTAGCAAGGACTTTTATTTATTTTATAAAATGTTCTGTTGCTAAAGAGTCCTTATGACAAAAGATTTTTTTTTTTCTCATTTCCCTGGTAAACCTTGGTAATGGTATGTAAGATAATGTAAGAATTACTACATAGAGTCATATCTGATACAGTAGTTTATTTCCTGATGATGCCTGGCAGTATCCAGTTTTGAATGGTGCATTTTGGTCTTCACACTTCTTGAAATGCAAAGGGTAACAACAAGAAATTTAGGAAATGCTGCTTTTGAAGAAAAATAGAATTGTGTGGCAGTGTTTATTCCCAAAGAATCACAGAATCACAGAATTTCTAGGTTGGAAGAGACCTTCAAGATCATCGAGTCCAACCCATCCTCCAACACCTCAACTAGATTACGGCCCCCAGTGGCACATCCAGTCTTTTTTTAAACACATCCAGGGATGGTGACTCCACCACCTCCCTGGGCAAACCATTCCAGTACTTTACCACTCTTTCTGTGAAAAACTTCTTCCTAATATCCAGCCTATATTTCCCTTGGTGCAGCTTGAGACTGTGTCCTCTTGTTCTGTCTGTTGCTGCCTGGAGAAAGAGACCATCACCCACCTGAAAAAAAAAAAAAAGACAACTGAGAAAGCACAGAGTTCAAACTTTTCAGTTTAAGCAGAAGTGTTACAAAGGTGAATGTGCTGGTGGAAATTGAGTAATGGTGGAAACAAACACTTGGGACGTAGCAAGTGATCTAAGGGGGGCATTTTGGTAGCAGGGAGCTCCAAGGATCTGTTTGCTGTCTGCAGTCATTGTGGGGTTTCTGTAAATTCCGAGTATCTTCAGAGCAGGTTGAGACTGCAGCGTATTGATGTTGCTTGTATATAACCAATCCTGCCTTGGATGAGTTAGATGACCTCTCTTGGAAACTTTTGACTTCATCTTCTTACAGTTTTGTGCTTGGGGTGTTAAGAACAGGACAGATGCAGCCTTTGTATGTCTGCTGAAGCTAAAGTCTGGTGTTTGGTCAACCAGGGCTCCTTATGAGATCATGATAACTTAGTCTGCAGCTAATGCAACTTGAGAGTTCCTATCAAAATACTTACATTGTTAATCATCAACAGCTGAATAGACAGGAGTTAGATGCCTTTGATGTCAAGAGGAGCTTCTGGAGTTTTTGGTTTTCAGACTATCCCCAGGGATATATTTGATATATGGTGGTTTTTGTCTTCTCAAAAAGCAATTTCTAATTCCATGCTCAGCATTCTCAAATCCCAAACAGTTGGGTTGGAGACCTCACACTGGTGCTGAGCATTTCCAGTTAAGGCCTTGAAAAAGTCTGTTTATATATGGCCTAACCTTGTCACCCAGAAAAGTAAAGAGTGCTGTTTTCTTCAGACAAAAAATGAAATGCATTGGAGTGATGATGTTTGTTGAAGTAGACACAGGATTTGAGGATCCATTTTTTGAAGGGTTGAACTGGATTTATGATATGGTAGGCAGTTCTTGTTAAATGAGAATTTAATGACAGCAGAGAGACCATGAAAGAAATTAGCAGTGGGATTATAACTCTACTGTCAATATTTTTCTCCCTGAATCCTAAATTGCGATTGCCAGGACCATTTATCTGTCTTTGACATCAGCAGCTGAGAACTCTCCCTTTTATCAATGCAATGCTTTGTTAGATTTTGATCTTTGAAGAACTGCAGCTTGTATTTTTCTACTGTTGGTTCTGTTTCACAGTTAGCATCTTCCGCTAATAATTATAGCTTCACATTTTCAGTTTAAATGTTTATGTTTAAATGTGCTTAATTTAAAAGGGGGTTTTGGACATGAACTACTTAACTACTGTTGGCTGGCAGTACTGGTCTCATGGAAGGAGCTGGTGATAAGGTGTTTTACAAAATTCCAGGGGAATATGTATCCTATTATGTTATCCTATTTCCCATTCTTAGAAGACTTTTGTTTACCCTGTACGTGCCAGCGTGACATTATTCCACTCTGAATGCAAGAAAGACAGTGGAAATAGCTATGAAGAAGAGAAAGGCTATTGTTCCTCCTTTCCAAGAACTAAACTCAATCCTTGCTAGTCTTGATTTGAAGCAGAATTGTTACCTTGTCACCTTTTCTGGCATTTGGACAGAGACCTACAAATGTGGAACTGGCATTGAAAATGAAATTGCACTGAGTGCGTGATTACCTTTCCAAATGTCTTGAGAGAGAGTGCAGACACTGTCACAGCATCTGTGATTGTGTAGGCATGTGATTTGGTCTGGGAGGAATGTTTTATTTGGATTTTTTTCCACATTTAACTTTTGAATAGCTTGTGAGTCCAATCTGTCTCGCAATAGAATGAAAACATTAAGCCTTAGCTCCTTCTGCATTCATTAAAAAGAGAGGAAGGAGCATTATCTTGGCAGAGATGCTTCAGAGAGACTGCAGAACCTTATTTTTCCCTTTTCACACCAGCCACCTCTTTCTAACAACTTTAATTACGACTGCCCTTAGATACTGCCAGATAATGGGTGTAGATATACCCCTGGATCAGGGAGTGTATTGCCAAAATGGTCCCACTCCTTTTGTGCAAAGGCCTGCCTGTACCTTTTTTTGTTAGATGTCCACATGGATTTAGGATTGACCAGAGTTCCAAAATATAACCTTCTTTAGAAAGAATGAGCTTAAAAAATTTGTCAATGAGATAAGAAATTAATGTAATAAAAAACCACAATGAAATTATAATTCAGCTGCTACATTCCAGCTTCAGTACCTGTTCTACTTGCCTGGGAAAATTTCAGCAAAGTGGGTGTTAAAATGCTTGTTTCTTGTTTCTTTCTAAAATGCTTGTTTTCTTCAGTTTTACTGGATGAGGGAAAGCAGACTGAAGCTTAGGAAAAAACGGGAAACTGTCAATGCAAAAACACTGTCAAAAGGAGAATGGGCAAGATTTTCAGATCATGGCTTGTTTGTATTTTTAATGGGGTCATCGTTTTTTCTAGCATTACTTAATGAGGATGGATTTCCCACCTAGATTTCAGGTAACCTGTGGACTGTAAAATAATTAAAACAAGAATGCAATTGTCATTATTATTAATAGTGGGGTGGGTTGGTTCTTTTTTTTTTCTTTTAAAGATGCTATTCTTGCTTCTGGAGAGCACAGTGGGAGTTGGTTTCTATTCCCTTTGCCATGGTGACTTTTCCCAACAACAAAACACATTTGGTGGCAACTTCTGGAGTTTGCAAATCACGCTGGAAGAAAAACTGTAAGAGTGAGGGATTGTTCCATTTATCACTGAGACATTAACACCGAAATCTTAAAGTCATTTAAATGTGTTCGTTGGCAGCTTTCTCACTGCTGATGTTTTTGTAGAGCTGTCTGGGTAAAAGATTTTGGATTGCTGTGGGATCAAATGACTAGTGATGGGCATTGTGATCTCTGCCAGAGTTAGGTCAATATTTAACAGGATCTAGTCAAAAATCACCTAGCAATCCTACTAAAGGATTGTCACACAGAATTTTTGCATGGGCTCCCTGTTTTAAGCATCCATGGGTGTTTTTTTATAACAAGATGTTGTATGGTGATCTATGAAGTGTGAAGTTGCAGAGTGACATAAAATGAGTACCCTGTAAATTAAATAAGCTACATGGACTGTTTTGCTGATTTTATCTCCCTTAATAACGTTCCTGTTATTTTGCAAATGCTGGTGGAGGATCATGTGCATTTAAGGCACTTTGCATTTTCAGGAGTCTGTGTTTCTCATGAAATTAAGAGTCTACTTACCATCAAGTACACAGACAAACATACAGAAGTTTATTTGGGTTTATTCTTTCTGGAGTGGTGTTTCTCAGACTGTGGTTTCCTTCAGTACATGGTTGACAGATGGTGGTGGTCTTTGTCTCAAGGTTGGTGTTTGTGTCTTGTGCCTCTGGCAGCTGAATATCCATGGGAAAATGTGTTAGTTACCTTTTGATCACGGGTTCTGGAACTGCAGGTTTCTCATGGACTGTCAGCCATGGTAAAGATCTGAGATGCCTTATTAAACAACTGTTTCAGCAGTGCTTGCAATTAAAGCCTTGATGATAAACATGTATTTGGTCATAGGAAGGGGATGAGGATTGAGAGACATACAGTGATACAAAATGCTGGGAACCCCTCTTGTGACAACCTTCCATAACAAAATTTTTGGTTAACAATTTTGAATTCTGAATACACAACTACTCCTTTCCCTGTTTTTTTGTTGTTGTTTTGTTTTGTTTCGTTTTGGTTTTTTGTGTTTGTTTTTTGGGTTTTTTTTTGGGGGGAGGATGTTTTTTGTTTGGTTGGTTGGTTTTTTTGAGAGGAGCTTCATTTTTTGTGGAAAAAACTCAATTATACATATATTTATATGTATGTGCACATATGTAAAAATAACAAGTTGAAGAAAAAAGTCAAAGCAAGAAAGCTTGTGACTGTCAAATAGCTTGAGGGCATTTGCTGCTATTCTTAAGGCATAGAAAAGGACTTGTAACTTTCTGAGACAATGGACATTTTCATTACAGCAGGCTTAAAAATATGCTTAAAAATAAGTTTAGAATCAAGCCTTTGTCAGAATATATCCTGTCTGCAGCTGTTAGGTTACTTGGTTTGTTTAAATATGGAAGTTGTAAAGTCAGGATTATTCTGCTGGATCTGTGAGGTAAGGATTTCCTCTTCATGCGCTGTCAGATCTGGTCTGGGCACTGATGTCATACTTAATATATTGTATTTTAGCAGTGGTTGATGAACACCAATTCCTGTCAGCAAAGCTGGATGCATTTGTCAGGGGAGAAAGTGAGGAACTGCCATTCTGCATCATACTGTCACATCTCCCAGCACTTGTGGTGTTAAGCCCTGCTTCCCTCACTCGGTATGCAGAATGAATGAGGCTGTTTCAGTATGACTTCTGTTTTTATAGTTAGCTGAACTTTGAAATTGTCTCCTAAATCATCCTTGCCAATAGCATTAACTACCCCTTTGCTGGTAGTCAGAGATTATTCTGCAGTAAGTTAAAGGGTAACTCATCTTCTTTTGTGATGACAGGAAACATGGAGGGATGTAAAAGATAATGGCTAATTCAAAGCAGAGCACTCCACTCTTGCTTCTGGAAATCCATCAACTCCATTCAAACACGGATCTGAAATTTTGCAACAAACTTGGAAAGCCCTTTTCCTTTTTGCTGCTTCAGTAAATTGTTATCTGGGGGAGGATGGTGCAGATGCCCATGAATTATGATGCCTTTCATTACGAGAGGGTGAATTGCACATTAGCCTGGCATTTAGAAGCCTGGAGGTTTCAGCCACTGTGCTTTTGCTGTTTCAAAAAAAGGTAAAAGCTTGATGCAAAGTAGATAAATGATGTGGTATTAAAGAAAGGTCTTTATCCTTCCCTCTCCTTTTTGCAGCATCAAACCCCTGAAAATAGATCATTTAAAAATGTTCTCGTGCAGAGATGAGTCATCCCAGCTGCACGGCTGGGCCAGGTAGTGAGCCACAGGGCCAGGTGGAGCAGGGGAACAGCAGGTGAATTGATCCTTGGGTAAACACCTGTGTTTGCTTTTTGAAAATTTTCTGGTTAAAGACAGCTGCAGCAAGGGAACAAGAAAAACCTCATGTATGGAAGGATATTTCAGAGTTACTTTTTCAGAAACAAGCTGTGTCTGGCTCTCTTCACATGGCAGTGCCATCCATGCTTCCTCTTCATCACCTGGGGTTGCTTCTGCTAAGTAAAGTCTTGCTGTTGTGGTTGACAGCCAGATTGTTGCTCCTGTCGTTAGCTGCTTCAAAGAAAGGACAGTATTTTCTGCAGATGGAGGGGTGGGATCAAGAAAACATTCCTGCTAAGAGCATTATCTTTTCATTTACTGTGTTCTTCTGGAGCATGGCACCTTGTAAGACCTTGAGCAAAACACTTGAAAATTCTGGATCAGACTGTTTGCCCATGAGGAAACATGGACAGTGAAAAGACTCGGTGAAAACAGGAGCAACCCACTTTTTAAATGTTTTAAAAAACCTTAGGAAATGCTGTGTCCAGGACAGATTTAAGACACCCCTGTGCTCTGGGGCGCTCTGGAGGTGGAGGAAAAAGACCAGATTCTTCTGTTACAGCCACTCTCAATCTTTGAGTATAGAAATAATTTACTTAGGCAGCATTTAGGTATGGCAGTCAAAAGCACTGTAAAAAATGATGAAGTAGATTGGTTTTGTTAGGCTATGATTATACTTATTCACAACTCTTAATAGGTGTCATGTACTGTGAAGCATTTTTAATTTCCTGAGAACAACGTAACTTCAGATATCTTTCTTCACCAGGCCATTTGATTTATTAGAAAACTGCAAGATCCGTGTAGTGCAGCCTCTGTTACTGATTGTTGTGTACCATTCCTGCTGTGAAAAAGTAGAAGCATGGTCACTTGGATGTGTTAAATTGTCCATGCACGTTTTAACATGCTACATACAGCATGTCTGATACATGCTCCATGTATTTCTATAACAAATACTCAATGCTCTCCCTCCACAATCATTGTAAAGGGGAGTAGGAGTTGCCTTGCTGAAGTGCTTTTTCTTCCTACGCTGCCACATGCGAAAGAGATTTATGGAAAACAGAGAAAACAACACTGATGAGAGAAACAGATTTACAGTGAAAGCCACTATCACAATATAGCTACAGTGTTTAGCAAACACCTTATGGAAGACAATACAACGTGCCAGCAACACTGCTTTTATTTCACAGTGTTTCTTTACGAGCTAATAGACAGTGTGCTTGATAAAATTAATCTTGTTATGATACGTGTATTGTCATTACAAGTAAGTTTTACTAAATGAATTAATTTGTTTCATTTACTGCTTACAAAGTCAATATGTTACTTGAGAATTAAGCAGTTCTTTGCTGTCAGTATGTTAAATTATTATGGGGAGGAGTAAATAAATAAATGAAGTAGTAGGAGATAAGATAGGCATCCACCAAAAAGAGTTTAAATTTTGTCCAAACACTGACAGGCACTGCTGCCTTCAGAGGGCTTGGATCAATCCTTATGACTCACACCCTTAAGAAAAAAAGAATGAACTTAAAAATGCCTGAATGTTTGCAGCCACAAGCTTATTATCCATGATGAATCAGGGAAGGATATTTTGCACAAAGTCAGCTATTCTCTGAAAAGTTTATAGCTGTTTAATAAAACAAATAATTGGTATTATTTTGTTGCAGGGATGCACTTTTTTCCAGATAGTGGGCTTACATGATTCTGACTTGTATCGTTCAGGTGCTTTTATTGGCAGCTTTCATGATTTATGGCTTGCTGAGTGACATTTTATTTCCTATTCAAGGTAGTAACAGCTTAGAGTCTTCAATTAATCACTTTTATTAGTAAAACTGCACTGGGTATTGCTAGAGCAATATTCAGGCCATGTTCCTTGAGAGATCCAAATTGCCAAGAAAACCACGTGGATGAGCACAACCTAGTGCATGCAGGTATATGTGAGCCAGAGAGGATTAAAGAAGGAGGCTGGAGCTGTAATGTCTGGGCTAGCATTTGTGTCTGCTAATATGGGTCTGCTTTTTCAAACAGAGGTGTTCAGAGGGAGCTTAAGGTCTATGACGAGTTTTCCTCCTGTGACACAAGTGAAATAACTCTGGGTAGGATCAAACTTCGTGGATTTCAGCTACAAAACTCTCATTAGGTTTCATTTCACCTCTTGTGTTGGTTTTGAGACCCTGTCAGAATTGCATTTGGCACAGAGAGAGCAGTGAATTCATTGAAGAAATACGGGGTTTTAGAAAGCATGATTGCTTTTACAGTCTCATGGTGTGTAGCCTGGCAGGACAAGTGTCTGTACCCAGAGACTCTGTAGTTCATATCCCTGCATTGATGATTAGATTTAATTTCTTAATAAAAACAGCAAGTGTGGTTTAGGGAAAACGTTGCAGTGAGATGATTAATGGTGGAATTAAGACGTGCTCTTACTGGAATTCAAGTGCCTTCCTCTGATTTTAAGGCACACAGTGATGAATACGCTGCTGCTAATGTGTGTTTTTCACTCTTAGCTTTAGAAGCTGAGAAACACTGAGGAGGTGTGAATGTAAAAGCCTGAGGAACTAAACTGGTGTAGGTATCTGAGGGGAGGTTTGTTCATACTTGGGAAGAATAATGGCAAGCTGAATGAACAGGTTATTGTCAGAGCTGCTGCATATCAGGATTCTGTATGTGGAAGAGAATAACCTCCATGATCTCATGGGATTTTGGCTTCTGAGAGGGCAACACGCTGGCTTGTCAAGAAGAGCTTGACAGGCTGCAGAGGGACAAAATGTCAGAGGAGGAGTTAGGAAAAGAAATGGTTTCCTTTTCATTTCAGTTCTTGGCCAAATTTCTTGCACTTTACCTGTTATTTCCTCCTCCCATTTATGGCGATGGAGATCCAATATTGTAAAGGCTCTTTGTGGTCTGTGAATGGAAAAGTACTCTTAGTTCAAGTAACAAAATATTACGGTCTTCTTGTTTGCTATTCTCAAGTATTGCTGTAATTTTTTAACTATTTCAGTATAAAGGTTAGTGAAAAATCCTATTTTTGTTTCTCTGATGAGGTATTTTTGATCGATTTCATCATGAGACACTGCAACATTGAGGGAATGGTGGAAAAGGATGAATGCTGTTAATCCAGTCTTTTGTTGGTTTAAGTAGGATTCTCTCCTGTGTATTGCCTCCATTTGGAAGAATCAGGCAGTACTTTTGTCTGTTTTAATATGGTGTTTGTTTAAAGGCAGGATTCCAAATATACTTGTTGGCTTTCCTCCTGAATCATGACTGTAACAGGGACATGGATACCTTAGAGAGCTCAATATCCTGCAGTCTGGTTTGCTACTGATGTGCATACATAATTTCCACTGACAGTAATGGGAGTTACATGTGTATAGAAAACAAAGCAGACCCTTAAAAAATGTTGGTCAAGTAATAAAAGCTAGTCTAAAGAAAGGGTGGAAGTATAAAGTAGGAGGGAAACTTTTTTTCTTTTTTCAACTTGCTTTGCCTTTAACTTATCTTTACCCCGCTCATGTTAGCTTAATATTATTTTTATGGATTCCATCCTGATCTGTTACAGCATGAGGGTTAGGAACATCCGTGTGAAATAGGTAAGCAGAAGATGATTTTAAAATCTATTT
Organism: Illadopsis cleaveri; assembly: GCA_013399915.1. Lineage (NCBI taxonomy): Eukaryota > Metazoa > Chordata > Aves > Passeriformes > Timaliidae > Illadopsis > Illadopsis cleaveri. The sequence continues at coordinate 356,541 of VXBB01023389.1, forward strand.
ACTCCCTTTCCCAGCTCCCAGAGGGGTGAGAAGTTTCCGTGTGTAGTGGTGGTAAACACAGAGGAGCCTGCCCTACCTGTGTGCTGCTGAAACTCTTTTTTATTATGCAGGAAATTGTAGTGTTGGCCCTGCAGCAAGGGCAGGGCTGCAGAGCCCCTCTGCCACTGAGTCAATGCATCCCAGCAGCATCCAGCATCCAAAATGTGAAACTGCCTGTCCCAGTGTGTTTATTGGAACTCTGCTGTCCTCTGCATGCTGTGTGTTATTTTGAACTCTGAAAATGAGAAACGTGACTTCTTTGGGGGCTGTCAGGGCTTTGAGTGTTTTCCTTGAGCTTCATTGAGAAGGGAGAAGCAAATTCCTGGATAGTTAGACTCAGTGCTCTGTAGTCTATCCCTTAATTCAATTCTCTGCAACCTGTGTGTTTTCATTGTTAATCAATGGACGTTTGTCCTCAGGAGTAACTAACCCTGGGGAGTGTAAGAAAGGATGAAACTGTTCAAAACCCCAAGTTACACAAAAGGCGTAAAAATAAAATTGTCCTTTTCCAAAATAGCTGAGCATTATGGCATCTTACTAAAGGGAGTGCTAGAATATGTTCTACTAATAAACCTCAGTAAAACCTCTAAAAATAACTACACAGATATATTCTAAGTTGATTACCAGTAATTGAACTGACTTAATGTAGTTGGATGATGTCATGTAAAATATTCCTCTGAAGTAATTTCTGTAGACAAGCCATTTGAAGTCCTCTTGCAGGCAGCATAAACATCTTCACGTTGCTAAACTGAGCACTCGGGTAAAGCACTCAGTGGGAGAGCTCTGACATCTCTCTGTTTTATCTCATTCCTTTGTGCAGCTTTGCAATGACAAAATACCCTTGTTTTAGTGAAAACCTGGAAACTCTATAACGGTTCAGACCTGTTAGTTGTAGAATAAGAGAGGCTAAAGACGGAAAGGACTTTTGGAAGTGTCTGGCTTCCAAGTTTCCCTGCAGGACGCATTTCCAGTGTTCTGTCCAACTTCAGCCTGCCCGAGCCACGGGGACTGTTCCATGGCCTAATTCATCTCATGAGAAGGAAGCTTGGAAAATGATTTTCCTAGGTTTTGGTGTTGTTTTTGCATTTGCTTAGACATTTCCTGATGTATTGGCTCTTGTGTTTTTATAGCCTTTTAAAGCTTTGTAGCTGGTTAATGCAGATAATATCTTTTTTCAAAATTTGTGTAGCTTGGATTGTTGCTTTTGTGGAAATGGTTCAGTAGGGTTCTGCATGGGTTTTTTTGGTGTGGTTTTTTTTTTCCTTTTTATTTTCTCTTTTATTGCTTGTTTCTTTGTTTGGTGATGGGGTTTTTTTTGTTTGTTTGTTTGTTTNTTTTTTCCCAGAAATGTTGGTCACTGAGGGATTCAGTAAAACACTGATGTGCAAATCGTGTCAGAAATTTGCACTAACCTCCTGAACCTGTCAAAGTGCCAAAGGCACTGTTAGTTACAAGGCTGTCCTTAATCAAGAGGCCTGGCAAGGCCAGAGCTGTGGCTTCTGTTCCTGCATTATTAAATATCAACAGCTAATAGCATGCTTAGTTAGTACTAGTTGATTCTTTAAATGATAGCTTATGGGGGAAGAGCACATCCTGTGTGTGAGGGGAAGAGTCATTAACTTCACCTTGAATAATGACATTTAGGAGCAGCCTTCAACATGCCCATGTTTTGCCCCTTCCCCTGTTAGCCTTTGAAGAGGAGANTTGGGAGATTTCGGTGTAATTTTTTTGGTTGGCTGTTTGGGGGGTTTTTTGTGTTTTGATTTATTCTGTGATGGCCAGGACACCCCTGACTGATTCAAGTGTTCAGGGCGCAAATGTGGATTCTACAGAAAATACAGTGCTATGTCTCTGCTCTGAGATTTTTCTATTTACTGATCTAGCTTAGTTTAATATAGAAGCACCTTGGAGTTTTTCTTCATCAGCTCTCGGTATTACTGACGATATCCTTCTTCATGCCCTGAGGTACTGGCATATCACTAACTCTCGGGCAGTTTGGTTTACTGGGGCACCAGTATATCAATTACTGAATAATCATTTTGCTGATACAATGGAGAAATTCAGTCTGAGATTTACAGATACTGCACTGTTCTTTACCACATCTAAAGTTCTGGAGCAATACCCTGTGAGAAAACGTCGTAATTTTGTTGGATTTTTTCCTAAGGCCACAAGA